>WBMY01001229.1:293986-368834 GCA_013397315.1 Donacobius atricapilla
AAAAAAAAAAAAAAAGGGCGGGGGCGTTTAAAGCTCACTATGCTTTGACAGCTCTACTAATGTTAGTGGAAAGATTCCCACAAACCAGGGATTACTCCTGGTAAGGAGTAATACAGGTGGAGATTAATCTAGGTGCTCAAGAGTAGAGAGAGATACCAGACCACAAACGTGGGGTGGGGAGTGCTGGGCTGGCGATACAAGGGAAGAAAAAAAATTTCACACTGGCATTTCAGTAAAAAAAGAAAAATAAATAGAAGGCAGGTTATGCTGAGGTTGGGTGCTCAGCACAGCCCCGTGGGGACTTTGTGAGGACAGGACAGTTTTTTAGGTTCAGCATCTCTGTGCAGTCTTGTACAGCAGCTCCTGCTCAGTTCAGTTTTCAGTTGTAATTTTGGGTGAGGGGGGAAACGTAAGGAAAAAAAAACCTAGAAAAACAGTACAATGTTTTGACTGTAATGAGGTCCCCTGCGATAGCAATTCATTAAAAAATAATCTCCTCCTGCCACTAATTGTCATTATTCTGTGAGCATGCTCCTACCAGGATACTTCTGCAGACACCTCTGCAAAGCTGAGGGTGCAGAGACATGGGCAAGATCATGCCCACCCCCTGTCCCTCTTTCTTCCCAGTTATAAATTCCCGAGATTTTTCCTCATTTAGGAGCCTAGGATGACTAGTTGCCTCAATGTGTGGGAACTCATGAGCATATCAAAGGGATGGGGGAGGCAGGGGAGGAAGCATAAAACCCATGCCAAAGCTCCTGTGCCCCTCATAGAGCCAGGACTTCAGCCTTCAAAGCCTGGTCTGGCGTGGGGTTACCCTTCAGGAACCCCCACACCAGCTGCCCCTCCCCTGCTCTGCTCCACTCCCGGTGTGGATGGAGAGAAGGAGACACAAGCAGGACTCAGAAGCTGAGCACATCTGCCCACACCTGGATCAGCAATGCTCAGACGGAGGGCTGCATGGCAGGATTCAGTCTCACAGCACCTGGTGCTCAGCCTCTTGTCTTTGTCATCGTCTCTCTCTCTGGTAGCAATAATAGCTTTATTTTTAACCGTGCTTCTCCCCAGAGAGAGTTTGCACAGCTTATGTACATATCTGGCTTGTGCAAGGATATTCTAGACATATTCTACTTGAGCAGTTACTTTGGATGGAAATTACTGACAGTTCAGACACCAAGAATGTGTCTTTTGGATTCAAATACGTGTTAATTAAAAAGTGCCCTTTCCCTGATTGGTTCAGCTGATTTTTATGGCAATTCACCTTGCTGTCCCAATCTTCAAACAGATCCTCTACATTTCTGCATTCAGCATGCAGCATTTAGTAGGGCATGAAATCTTGGACCCATTTGCATTAGACAAGAATTAAAATTCTAGTACCCACAGTTCTCAGTTTTGAGAAAGCTGAGCCCATGCTGGGACTCAGTCCTGGTCCCTCTGCGAGAACTGGGCTGGAGTTAGAGAAATTAATGGAAAGATTTCCACCACAGAATGAATATTTACACAAGATGCTCAAAGCTTAAAAATATTTACCTCCAAAACAGAGAACACAATTTAGAAGATCTGCTGAGACCACTTTACTGAACCACTCAGTCACTGGCTGGTATTTAAGCAGGACATTAAAAAATCAGCTCTTGCTACAATACTTATTAGCGTATTATTTCTTCTGAACACAAATAGCAAAACAGATCATTACCTCATTAAATCTGCTGATGCAACATCACTTAATCAATCTCCCCATTCCTACAATTTGCTAGCCTAATGATCTAGGCAAGAAAACAAGGCAGGAAAGACAGAAAGAGAAAAGGTATAAACAAACAAACAAGGAAGGAAAACACTGCATTTCATTGTGGAAAATATCCTGCTTCATATTATGTAGCTTTCGAAACACAAAAATTAACTCAAGATACGCAACTAGACCTGCACATGAGAGCCCAGCCAAGTCTCTACACATAAGAACAGTCAATAGGTATGCAAGGTTTATGAAGCATATCATGTCCTAACTCATGTGAGAATGGTTGGCAGTACTAATGGGATTTTGTTACATAAACTGTGCTGATAAGGCATTGGAGCTTTAAACAGTTAGCAAGAGTATTTTTATGGCTGGCACATTCTCCAGACAAAATATGGTGAACCTTTATCTCTGCTTGCAGCCCCACAAGCTGCAGCTTTGTTGGGATGTCCCACATCCCTCACAGGGCTGCAGATCTCTTAAAGGGCAAATAAACAACAATCAGTGACAAGTACGGGGGGGAACAAACCTGCCCCAGGAAAAAATGCTGCAGCACCAGCTTTAGGAGCATCTCTGAATCCCTGTGAAACCAGGGGCAAGGGGAGGCTGACACTGAGGCCAGTTGTGAAATGTGCCAACTGTTACATTTGAGAAAACCTGGTTTGTGTGCAAGTTTTCTGGGAAAGCTCATTAGCCAGTTCTACCCTCCACAGAAAGGAGCCACAGCTCCCCTTGTCTGAGTGCAGGGACTTTATTGGCATAGCTGAAAGGTACATTTACAGACCTGCTTTGCACTTCAACAGTAATGAGCTTTTCCACTGGTATCAATAATTCTCCTGCTCACACATTTAGCATTCCTTTGCAATGCATTGCCAGATAAATCCTTTATTGTCTTCCTGGTGGCTTGCCCAATTCCCACCAGGCAAATTTTTAAAACCCAAATCCTGCCTTTATTGCTGGCTACTGCCTCTCTCACCCAATAAATTCAAATTACCAGCTGATAGAATTAGACAGTTGGTGGCCCTCAGCCCTTCCTTTAAATAGAAAAGAGACGTGTCTGGGAATCTACAGACCATCAACAGGCAGTAGGAAGAGTTGGGAGGTGCCATTGCATCCTTGCACCCATAATCCTTTTAGAAAAGTCCCACTGTGTGAGGACCCTGTAGAATAAAACCCCTTTCTGTGACTGATTTCAGGAGAAGGATTTTCACACTGACCTACTGAGTACCTCAAAGGGATGAGCTCTGAACATGCACTGAGTGCAATGGGGTTGTTGGTGTTCAAAAGTTGGGTATAAACCACTAGTTGAGGTGATATCTCAGCTCTGTAATTTTAAGGTACAACCTGACTGAGTTGCTGTAATGCCAGGCCTCCTAATTACACCTAAAATAAAATAAAAAAAGAAGCTGTTGCCAAATAGCATTTGATGATTCAAGTGAAGAAGGCAGTAATTAATCCTGCAGGGACAACACAGGACTAATTAGAAGCAGAGCAGAAATTTTGTTTTCCTTTAGAAAAAAAATGCCTTTTTCCATGAGAGCTCAACTAAGACACCCAATTTACAAACTGAACTGTGACTCCCAACTAATGGTCCTGGCAGCAGCCTTGGATGCAAGTGAATTCCCAGTAAGTCAGAAAATGTTTTTTTTTTCTTTTTCTAGGAAATAAAAGTGGTGACAGAGAAAAGAGGTGGAACGTCAGAAAATTCTACTGAAAACATGTCCAGAAGAGGAAAGTATCCACATGTCTTTGGCACAGGACACATGGAGAAGCTGAGCAGAGCCCTAAGTTTGCCTGAGGAAATACAGAGAACTTTCAGTAACACTACATGGCACTGGTTCAAATTGCTGCTGGGGCTGAAGTCCACCCGAAGTGTAACTGGAGTAGGAATGGTCACACCCATGGCAGAAGTTGGTGTCTCACTCGAGTTCCCCTTCTCAAAGTGGCTGATTAAAACCCTCAAACACCCTAGTCCCTGCCATCCTATGGAACACTGTGCTTTACAAAAGGGCCACAAAACCAACCCACCAACCAACCAACAAGCAAAGAAAGAAAAAAAACGAAAAAAACAACAGAAAAAAACCCCAAAACAACAACAACAAAAAAGAGAGAAGGTTTATTTAATAAAATAACGGCCTGAGAATGGCAGAAGGCTTGCCCTGTTATTCCTGTTTAATTTGGAGACTTGTTGCTAAGCCTAAGGAAAGGATTTTGTGCGTAACCCTGTGAGCCATCATAAGAGATCGAAGAGGTTAGAGTCAGGAAAAACCTCTAATAATTGAGCCAAGTGTAAGCCTTTGAATGTGCCTAGACAAGCAGGGAGTAAGTCTGGGAATGGGGCTTGGGCAGACCCTAGGAATGTGCACAGACCCCATGGATGTGCCCAGACCCTTTGGACAAGCCCAGGCCTTTTCACCAACGGCATCCACACACTGACTGTGTGAGAGGAGCAGGCTGAATCCAGAGGGATGAGAATCCAGAGGGATGAGAATCACCTCCAGATCCAGCCACTAATGAGAAACCTACCCATTTCCTACAGCCTTGGATGTGCACCTCTGCCAGGGCCGCACTGGAAACCAGCTCAGATGCTGTTGCTATTTTGATGGCATTTTCAGACACTGTAATCACCTTTCACTGGACTGGGGAAGAGGCTGGAAGAGGGTGTGGGAGTTGTTGATGTATCCGTATCAGCCCACTGCTTCCAGAAACTGCATAGTCACTGAGACATTATTCTCAGTGTTTGGCACCAAGTGTGCATTTTGGCTGATGCCCAACAAAATGCTTAATTTATTTATATGCCATGGTTTTAGAATATGTCAGGTTTCTCTGCTGTCTGTTTGATGAGTATTGGCTCTCACAGCTGTTATCTTGAAAATTGGCACCATGCTCATCAGCATGGTATTTAAACTGAAAACCAGAAAAAAATAGGACACAACGAAGAACCTTCAAATTTTACCTCCTGTTTGTGCTATTAAAATCTACAGAATCACCAAATGATAAAACAGAACTTGGGATGTTCTGGAAATCACTTGGTCCAACCTCCTCTAATAATGGCAGGGCTAGCTTCAAATACAGAGTCCATACACAGATAATACATAATTTAGATACTATTTTCTCCTTTCCAACAGGTTTTTGGGACACTGGAAGAGCTTTGGCTCTCCTGAAGCCCACATTTCCCCATAACAGCATATATTTGAGTATCCTTTAATGTACTTTCCCTGTCCCACAGATGTCACCCAAGAACAGTATTCTAGCCTCATCCTGTCCTGGAGCAGGGAGGGCTGAGTCCAACCTAGTACAAAATCCTTTTTATAGGGCTTTTAATTAAGGCTAATTGATGTATTCATGGCAGACAGCCAGACACAGACTTGGTGCACACCAGTAGTCTCAGACTGTGGGCCAAGCAAGCTTGCATCTCCAAGAAAATAATGAAGAAAAAAAAAATAATCTGCTTTCTAGAAAACTAATAAAAAGGTTTGTAGGAAGCCTCAGACTCCTGGTTCCATGTGCCATTCATCAGGGGGCTGATTAACATAATGTAAGAAATAAATACAATTTATTCTGCATGGCCTGGTCAAGCCCTTTTCCAAGGCTTCTGCCATTTGAGTATACAAAATCAATATATGCCTTCTTGTCCCACTGTGCACTACAAGGTCAATTTTCTGTCTGACTAAATGGAGCCTCAGTAAGGATGATTTTATAGTTTGTTTGTCATTTGTTAGATATCACAGCACTGCTCTTTGCACAATATTCTTTATGTCAGTAGGAACATTCACTGCCTCTCTGCCAGAAGAAATGTGGACTTTCTGTCAATTTTAGCTCCATTCAGCACTTGGCTTTAAGAACGTATTTCATTTGGAAATGCATCATAGCATATTGAACCAAATAAAACATGCAGAGATTGTGTTATCCATTTGCACCAAAAAAATTAAGGGAGAGTTAAAAAAATATTCCCAGATGCGTAAATCTAGATAGATCAAACTTTTCCTCCTACAACCTATTATTAAGAGCCATGTTAATAAAACCCACTCAAACCCTCCTCTGCAGAAAAACTGTAATTGAAAATATTTTTTTTAATAAAACAGGTATCACTTTGACACCACCTCATTTAGGGAAAAAATATTTATTTTAAGAAACAATCTATCCAATTCTGACATCCAAAAAGACAGGCTTGAGTTTTCTAAATGCTCAAAATCCTAGTAAAAAAGTATAAATTTATCAGAATATATCCCTCTGTGTCCTCACTCCAAAATTCCATATTAAACCTTTGGCTTTTTTATGTTTTCCCTTCCAGTTCAGGGCATCTTTTCCCCCCAAAAGCCTCTAAGCCATTTCATGAGCACAACATCTGTTTTCTGACCCAGGCAATGATGACGTCTGTGGAACAGTCTCACTTACTTCCAGAGCAACTGCTCTTGGCTTTGCAAAGAGTACAACATTATTTCCGCAGCTTCCAGTCCTTTGAAACTGTTCTGGGATTCAAAATATATATTAAAAGTCTGATTTGATTCTCAGATTCAACCCTCACACTGTGCAACAGGGCTACTCTCCGTGTGGTGGTAAATTAAGACTGAACTTGAGTCCAGCAATGGGCCCAAACTCTGATGCAGCATCAGACCCCTATGGTTGTGCTACTTCTGCAGAACAGGGAAAAGCAAAATGGACAAAGCTTCAATCTGTCACTTCCAGAATCAGCTCTGCTCTAACCCCTGTGTCCTGGCAAAGACAGAAAAAAAAGCATTTACAAATACAAATTCTGAAGAACTGAATCCTCACGACAACAATATTTTTTTTTCAGTAACTATCCTGAAGTGCTGCTCTATCTCTTATATGCAACGTTACACAAAGAAAGCTATTAAAAGTACTCTAGAGTTCATTTGCTTTGGGAAGTGTTCACATTTTCTGTACACGTTTTGTTTTCGTTCCAAAGTCCGGAAAGATAAAATCCACTCGTGTGCAGGTAAAATGCTTTGGACACACAAAGCACAGGGTAGGTGCTAAGGATGCTGCTCCCAGCACCTGGCAGGAACATCTGTACAGGTTTTGAGCTCTTGCAGGAAAGGAGAGGAAAGCATGCAGCCGAGAGCTCCCTCCGCACGGTGCATCGCTGCTGGAGCACTGGCCTGGGTGGAAGTGACACCACGGTGTCCTTGTTGCACTTAATGACTACAGGTGGTTGCTTTCAGTCCAGCCTGAGCTACAGGACTGTGACCCATGCTTTTTAACAGAGAAGGAAAGCTCCAGTCACTCATCACATCATGCACAACGCGAGACGAACCGCTGACAGTTCCACGAAACAACATGTAACGCTCCCAGCACGGATTTTGGAGGCAAAGTCCTTCAGAATTACACCAGACAGAGTCGACCCAACAAACTGGGCCTCCCCCAGCACGCAGAGCCCGGGACAGCCCCATCCACAGGCTGAGCTGATTGTGCCTGCAGGGCACCCATCACGCCACTGCTCTGTGCAAGGTAAAAGCTGGTTCCACTGAACTTCCAAGGGACAGTGTTGGAATATCAGAGTCAAGCAGCACTGGACAAAGACCTGGAGACACTGTATTTGTTCCATGAACTTGGTATTTTACACTACCGAGCCACTACACATTTGAACCACTCAAGCTGCACTCGAACTGTAACTGACATTCTGGGCCCGCCCAAATGATTTTCAAGGTCAGACTAATCCTGTTAACACATTCTCTCATTGTAAAGTGGCACAAAGTTACACCTGACTTGCAAGATAAACCTAAACAGAGATCCCTTTGCATGCCATGCAGTTCTACCTAGAATTAATATCACTTATAGAGAAAGAAAAGCAGTCTGTCACAAAGGCAGAGGAATGCCATTAAGGCTAAAGCTTTCTAACAAAGCCAACTCCCATTATCCTGCTGTCTCTTTTGCAGCATCACTTCATGGCAGGTTCATGCATTCCAGGAATTTTAACGAAGTCTGGCCCCCAGACCGAGCCTGTGTGACGCAGCTGTTCACCAGGCAGCCCTGGGCAGTGGCCGTGTGTCTGTCCTAACCAGCAGACCAAGTCGGGCAAGAACATTCAACATTTTAAATCTTGGCACTTAAACTGTACCCACAAGGTCTGTGCAGACTCCTGCAGCCACCCTGTAACTCCCTAACCCCGTAACTCCCCCCATTCTTTCAGAGTCCCAGGGTGGGATTTATCACAGGAATGGGAGGTCCTGATGTTCTGCAGGCGCAGGTTGTTCTTGCAGTCCAAACCACGGCTGCAGACTCATGGATTTGAACCTGTGTCAGAACAGCAGCTGCAAAATGTAGCTGAAAATTCTGACAGAGGCAACTGCAGCCGCAGAGAACTAAAATGAGCAGGTGGCCTGATCACCAGGCTTTGGGAAGAGCTGTCCCTTACTGTGGCTTTTCGTTCTTCCTTCTTTTTTGGGGTTTTTTTGTGGTTTTGTTTTTTGGTGGGTTTTTTTGGGGTTTTTTTTTGGTATCTCTAATTTCCTAAAAAAAGGGGCAGCAACAGGACAGAAAAAACTATCATTGCCCAAAAAGCCTCCATGAGTTGACACAACAGAAGCAATGACTTCTTTGGCTTTCTTACGAGCTTTTGGAGCTTTATGGGTTTGGATTTTACAGCTGAAGATATGTTCTCACCCTAAGATGTAGATTCCTAATTGCCACTACTGCAAATGATGGTTTGTTTGGGTTTTAGGGATTTTGTTAGTTTTTCAGGAAGTGATTTCGTTTAGTCTTGTTTTCTAATGTTAAAAATTGGATTTAATAATGGTGTGTGATTAGAATACTCACTAATTATAACCATGTATTTGATATACCTGATTTGACAGTGGTGCCTTGTGGTACACACATGTTTTATTCCAGGCACTTTTGAAAACACAGGTTCTTGATACAAGAGGTCCTTTAAGCCAGAGGCAGGGGGAATCCTTCTCTGAAGGAGCCACTCTGCTCTGCTGGGCTGGCCTCAAGCTACACCAGGTAACATCTCTGAAGCCGCAATGGCAATTTCTCCTTATGTATCTTGTATACCTAGATTCAAACCAGTGCAAACTGAGAGGCAAAACCACACTCAGGGGCAGAGCCTAAAAGTCCAGCTCCAAACAGGAGATCAAACAAGATCCAGCGCAAAGCCTGCCCTGCTGCAGCCCTGCAAAGCCAGCAGCTCCAGCCCAGGATGGGGAGAGGGGGTCTGAGCATGGCCCAAGGGTGGAAGATGCTGATGGGAGTCAGCTAAGAGGAGGGTCAGAGCCTGTGACACAGACCTGAGGGACTCAGTACGTGTGGGACCTGGCTGGGTGGGCACTGCAACCCTGCTCTTGAAATGTTTTCCCCGCCATGCACAGAACCCCTCCAGGAGCCCAAGGCATGAGCAGCACTCCAGGCAGGACTCCATCCCCCCAGCACACCCACCACTCTCCCACCCACACATTATCATCCAAGCACCTTGGAATAAAGAGAATAACATCCTGACCAGTTATTTTCTCTCCTTCTAAAGGCAGCTGCAGACTGATAAATGTCCTTGTGAAAGAGAGTGGAGGGGGATTAACTGCAGCCTTTTAACTTCAGGCTTTCAAACCTGCTCTCGAGGTTCCCAAGAAGCTGAACTACAAATGTTCTCTCCCTTGCTCAGACCTCGTGCAAAGTCTTTCTGCCAGGGGCAACAGTGGGGACAGTGGGAGAGCAACCTCAACCCCACAAAAATGGGACATGCTAATGAAGATACTGACAGAACTGGACACCACCACCGAGTACTGCAAAGAGAATTTACATAATGTTACTCTAACAGTTCAGTAAAAATGGCATCAGTAAAAAGAGGCTTTCAAGAAAGATGTTACCCCCAAACACTCAGGGAGTGCAACTGAGAGAGTTTCTGTTAGTTTCATTTTGTTACATAAATCACTATTATTATTATTATTATTATTATTTCTTACTTATGATGTTAAAAGAGCAGGAGGGTACTTGAAATAAAAGGCTGTGCATGCACAATACCCACAGAAACAAATTCCAGTTATCCACCCTAGCACCAGGCACGGTGCCCTTCCCTGCCCACTGAGCTGAGCCCTCCCTTTAGGAGGAGTAGGGGAATTAATCACCAAATATACAGTATATTGTCATGGAATGATACCAGGAAACAATACTAACAGGAGTCTGAACGTGTCCTTCACGTCATATTAATCTACTGTTTAACTCGGCAGAAAAGACAGTGAGGAAATAAAAGCTCAATTCACCCAGCCTGAGATCAAAACTGTCATGGCAATATTGGCAGGTTAGACCCTGATTCTTTAAATAGTACATTGCCTTTGTTAAACAAAAGTCATTCTTTTATTACATAATAGAGATTATAAATAAATGTAAAGTGTGCATGCAGTCAACTGCATATTATACAAGCAATATCTATGTTAATAATTGCTTTCTTTGGCAGGCCAGAATCCAGCTGGACATGCAATATTTACATATCAAAATCCTTGGTGTGTTCAAGTCATACTGGATGCAAGTGAAAATATATATGTATATATATTTACCGTATACACACACATATATATATATGTATAAAGGTATATATACACCTCTGCATATATACTGTATACATATATACACATAGGTATATGCTAAAAGTGGATTTCATCTTTTTCAGATTCAGGTGATTCAGGCCTTGAAACACTAAAAATATCCTGACAGGATATCTGGGGAGGGGACTGGGGTGATAAATGAGACTTGGGGGAAGAGAGCTGGGATACGTTCTTTTCAGACAATATTTTTAAAATTTCTGCCACCTGCTTCTCAAGGGCAGCCATCCTGCTGCTTAGCAGCTGGATATCTTCTTTGAGTTCGTGCTTGACTTCCTGCAGCGTGGTTTGTAAGGCCTGCTCAGGAATGGGGTAGAAAGGACACCTAGCATCCGCCTGGATGGGGCTGTGCTCCAGGGGGCTGCGAGTCTCACCAGCTTTATCCAAGCGAAGGTCACTTTTTGTTATTCCACTGTCACAAGAGTCTGTTTTCCTCAGCGGGTTTTTATTTACACCGTTCTCCGAGTCATTGGACTTGGGGTCGTCGGACAGCAACCCCAAGGACTCAGCCTTCGTGACGTTGTTCCAGTCCTCCTTCTTCTCCTCGTGGGTGGCCATCGTGTTCTTCAGGCGGAGCCAGCCCTTCCCATTCCCGTTTTTCATCCGCATGGGGCTGTTCACCTTGAGGCATTTCTGGTCCCCGTTCCCGTTCGGCTTGAGCTCCATGGCGTCGCGGTTGTTCTGCTTGACGGCCTCGCTGGTCTTCATGTAGGCCAGGGTGGTCTGGATGGGCGTGATCTGGGACACGGTGACCACGCTGGTGCCCGTGATGGAGGCCCCGTTCTGCACGCTCCTGCTTTCCACCTGCAGCTGGTTCCGCTCGGGGTCGATGTGGGTCGAGCCTTGATTGCGCATCTCCTTCTGCTGCTTGAATTTCTGGAAGAGTTTCCGCACAGGGTGGTCCACAGGGATGCTCAGCGTCACCTCATTCTTCTGGCGCAGGCGCTCCTCTTCCTCCTTCTTGACGTCGCTGATCTTCCTGAAGATGATCTGTGGGGGGATAAATCCACAGCAGAGTCAGGACCCAAAGGACATTGCATGAAAATATTAATTTGAGATGGGCAAACAGTCTTGAGAACAGCCATTTCTCTCTTAATTCTTAATTCTGATCTTCCATTCCATCCTAATTTTTTGTAGTGAATTCAAATGGAGCTGATTAAGGCACAGCAACCTCAAGGTTAACCACTATAGACAAGGTACATACACGTACACAAACACCCCATTTCTTAACAGGATACATTAAAAGTGGGTTTCACCTTTTTTCTTTATGCAGAAGATACTACTACTTGAAGAACTAAAAATACCCCGACACCAACAGAAGGAAAGAAACTGAACAAAGAGAAGAAAGCAGTCGACAAAGAACCCAAATACTGTGATGCCAACCTACCCATTACTCACACTCATACCTGCTCCGTCACTATCTTTAGTACAGATCAAAAGGAAACAGTAATTCAGCAGGGACTACACAGCTGCAAGATAAATTCAATGTACACACCCTTCCAGAGTCTGGAAAATCCCAACTTCCTCAATACTTTTTGGTTTTGCCGTTAGGGTTAGGATTTTTTAGGAGTGTTAGAGGGTGCAGTTAGGTTCCCCGTGGGCCACATGTGTGGCTTCACACACTTTACAAGTGTTTACTGCAGAATAAATATGTCTAATATGTGTAGGTGAACTGGGAGCTCCAAGGAGAAGCAGCATAACAGGGCTGTGTGTGGCTCTAAAAGCCAGCAATATCCACTACCTCATCATGCCATGCCACTTAATGCTGAGTTATTTCACCCAGCAGCATGTCTCAGGCTGCTACAGAAAAGGGAATTTGAGCCTCAAGCTGTGGGAGGATCCACAGAGAAAAACCTTTTTGTTGATTTTCTGCATGTTGCACATATGATTTTATTTTTTTTAGGTTCATCCAGTTTTCTTGAATGTGGGACTGAAGCAGAGTGGGGAGACTGGTTCTCTGTTTGACAACACTGTGAAAAGCAGCCTATAATTAAATACAAATATGGACTGTGAAGGGATAGTGTGGTAAGAAAAGGAAAACAAAGGAACACATTTGTGTATTTATTTGAAATACACAAAACCTTGTGTCAGTCAGCTGTAGGCTTTTGAAATATCAACTTGAGTATCCATATTTAAGTATCTGTTTACTTTCAAGTCTCCCATCTTCAGAAGTCAGCAGAGAAGTGTGATGATGGCTACAGATCCTTCACTGCATGAATCTGGGATGAGCTGGACTTCAAAGCTTCATTACAAAGCTTTCAGCTGCAGTAGACATAGCCTTGCCTGCTGCTGCTAGGGGCAGCTGCTTAGAATAATTTGGTTAACTTGCTTATTAGAAGCCCAGTTAAAAAAATGTAAACAAAACCAAGGGACAGCCATGGAAGTTACTTTCACCTGACTCCTCTGACCTAGATGCAGTGACACATTCCCTCATTTGGATCTACCCCTTCATTAGCAGCTGCTCTCATGGAGCTATTCGTTCTCAGGCCACTGGGGAGAGCAAATAATGGCAAGAGAAGTTGCCCTTGATTCAAAACTGAGTGATTACATTTAACTGAAGCCACGCTCTCTAAAGGCAGATTTGGAAGGTGGGTTGTGTGTGATGTTTTGTTTGTGGCCCTCTTTCCCCAGAGGGCAGCGCAGCACCTCTCGCAGAAGATGCAACAGTGAAAGCAACCAGCGGCAAGGATTTGTCCCCAGGGTGTGTCTCGGGGACATGGCTGGTTCCTCTGCTGGTGTCCCTGTCTGGCTGTGCTGCTCTGCCTTGTGCTGAGTCCCTGAAAACATCTGCAGTGGGGGAAACATCCTCTGCCCAATGCTTTAAAAGGTGTGCAGTGACAGGACAAAGGGGGAATGGCTTTAAAATGAGAATAGGTTTAGACTGGACACTAGGAAGAAATTCTTTACTGTGAGGGTGGCAAGGCCCTGCCACAGGCTGATCCAGAGAAACTGTGACTGCCCCATCCCTGGCAATCTTCCAGGCCAGGTTAGATGGGGCTGTGTGCAACCTGAGAAAGTGGAAGGTGTCCCTGCCCATGGAGGGGGTTGGAAATGGATGATCTTTAGGGTTCCTTCCAACCCAAACCATTCTATGTTTCTATGATTCCCCTGCTTTCTGGCCACGAATCTGTTCCGCAGCTTGAGCACCCTGCCCTCCTGCAGCCAGCCTGTGCCTGGCAGCTGCTGTCCAGAGGCAGGGGGGATGCTGGAAGGGAGGCAGCTGCCAGCAGCCTGGCACAGGCCCACGGTGCTTCCCTGGCTGGGTGTGCCACTGGGAAAGGCACCAGGCAGCTCTGACAACTTCTGTCCTGCTGCAGCCTCCTAATAACCAGGACTGACAACAACAAAGACCACAGCAGCAGTTTTTTGAGTCCTCTCCCAAAGCTTGCTCTTCACTGAAAATTACCCTCACCTCTCTTTCTCCCCCAGTCCAATCTTGGTGCTTTTGTCCCTCTTCTGGACTCAGTTCAAACCTTCTCCAGACAGAGGTTATCTCCCTGCACAGAATATAATTACTGCTGCTGCTGGGTTTGGCAGAAGAAAAACCAAAACCTCTCTAACCTGACACCACCTGTACCTCATATTTCTGAAGTGTGTCCTTATAGAAGTCAGGAAATGACTTTTATAAGCTTTTTGCCCCAGAACCACTTGACCGGGTTCCACTTGGATGGGTCAAGCCCAGTGGCAGGGGGGTCTGAGCCTGAGTGCTGCTGTGACGCGGAGCAAACACTTTGGGAGAAGCTGAAAGGAATGGGTGGCCAAGGTGGCAAATGCCACCAGATACCCGATGAAAATCTGGTCTGGCTGTGTGAGGCCAAGGACCCACTAACCCCTCACAGCCATGAGCTTCACTCCTACTTCATGCCCATGCAGTGGAGAAGACACACACCCAAAGCCCTGCTGTCAACTCCTAAGAACATGTTCTCCCAGCTTCTTGCAGGACACAGGCTGAGCTCTTCAATGAATTATTTCCTTTTTCTTCTCTTGGGACAGAAAATGCTACAGCCTGGAATGGTTATGGGCAGCTCCTTTGGAGAAGCAGGCCTGCCGAATGCTGAATTAGTGCAGAAAATGCTCAGGGACTCAGAAGTCCAGGGGTTAGCTGAGAGTCAAGGATTCAGCACTGATCTACCTCAGTGGAGCCGTATTTCCGATGGAGCAAAGGTGGGCCGATGCACAACCCTGGGCCTACTTCCCCCTTGGCTTTCTCATGTAACCTGTATGTGTTCATAGCTGTTTATTATTTTCCTTTTCACCCTGAAATGCATAACCAAGCAGACTCTCCCATCCCAAATGACCCTGTGGGATAATGGCACTTTGGATGGAGACTGAAGTCTTGGTCCTCACTCTCCCACTGCACTACTCTGCCAAGGAAATCATTTCACCCCATGGAGAACTTCCCCCTCTTCTTTCCCCTCAGTCAAGGAAGATGTACCCCTAGCACAGCAATGATCTAGTTTTGGTCAGGAGTACTTGAGATCAGGAGAACATGTACAAGTAAAAGAAAAGAAAGATCTTACACAGACAAAGAACAGAAGCAAAAAAAAACCCGCAAGATGTGAATTCTAGCACTAACAGAGCAATAGTTATTTTCACTACCGTTTTTTTCCATATTAGGAGATTTTTCATGTGGCTGGATTTAATCCACTTCCACAGAGGTTTAAACTAAACCAGAATAGTTAAAATGTGTTTACATTTACAAATGTTTACATGGAGACTTAATTCTATTGATGTCTAATAACTTGAACCAGCTCTTTTTGTTTATAAATAAGAATAGAAAAACATGTCATGCAATCTGACATTTCTATGCAGATTGGGAGAACATTATTTTGAAATCTTAAATTGGATAAGCTATTTCATTTGTCCCTGACCCTTTTCAGAGAAGTTACACATAGACCTGCCCAAATCTATGTCCCAAGAACAGACACAATCTTCAAAAGAGTTAATCAGAAGAAGCTGAATTAAGTGTGTATAGAGTTTACCTCAACGAGTAAGAGTCACACTTCTGTCTCACACCATGTTCTAATTTCATTAATGTGACAGACATTCAGAGCAGGACTCCATTTCCTTAATGGATCAGACTGTGAAAGACTGTTCCATGTGGCACAAATTTTGTCCCATGGGACCAGGTTCCTGGGTTTCTTTTAGTGTATTTATTTTGGGAAGAAGGGGCAACAGAGATGACATTAATTACTGAGCTGGCAAAGATGAAGCAGAAGTTAACTGATAGCCAGCCAGCCATGGGGACTGAAATACTCCAGTTATTTATGAGGCAGGCACGGAGGAGATAACAGCAATTTGAGATTCTCCATCTGATCTCAACCTCAGCCTCCTTTCCCTCCCTTCCAAACCAAGAGGTAACTCATGTCAGTGTGAACTCTGACCCTTCCAAAGGGGCACCTTACCAAAGCTACTGGCAATGGATATGTCACTGCTGGAGCAGCTCCTGTGAGGTGCCAGCTCATACAACCAGCCCCAAAGCCAAGTGCAGATGAGGGCAACAGCAATGAGGAGTCAGGGAGCCAGCTCAAGGCTGAGACACACACTGAATTAATGAGTAAAGCTGTGGGCTTTTCAGGTGCTTTGGAATGCATCCCTTGCCTGCCGTCGTTTTTTTGTAGCAGTACTGTGAGAATTATCCCTCCATGACCTTGCTCCATACAGGAGATCTACACAAAGATCCCTTAATAAGTGACTCCAAGGCAGGTGCGTGAAGGGATTAAAGAACTGGTAGAAGTCTTGAAGAACTACAGTGAGTTCACAGAACGTGGCAGGCGTTTGACCAGAGATCACCCTGTCCTGTGCCTGAACGCCCCATGCTGTTGTCAGCGGCATCCAACGTGTGCCTGCTCCTCACCACAGAAATCCACAGGAAGGGACAGCCACGGATCCAAAGGGAACACAGTTGTCATGGTGATGGATGCAGCGTGTGTGCACTGACTGGGAGGGAGGGAGGGAAGGAAGGAGGGAGAGCCACACAAAGCCATCAAAAAGCAAAGATTTTCACAGTGTGAAGACCCTGTCCTGGGAGAACTGGTTTGACTCAGCTCACTGGACATTTCTGCAGCAGAAACATCACACTTCAGTCCCCATTGCTACATCCACTCAGTAACCGCAGGTAACTCTCATTAAAGCACAGACCAGGCTGATGTCAGCGCTGATCACCTCTCAAAAGTTTGTTTCAGGGGTAATTATTTTGTCTGCACCAATGTCTTGTAAAAGCCCCATCTCTCTTGCATCTGACTGTTCACAACCCAATGTATTTGCCCACATCCCTGTAGTTTTGTTCCTATTTAATACAGCAACATCTTAGAAGGCATCTGAGATCAGTGAAATAAGAATCATAGAATCACAGAATCATTAAGGTTGGAATCAAGACCATCAAGTCTGAACCAGGTTAATAAATTTGAAGAAATACAGGGCTCTTTTTAACCTGGACCTATCTGACAGGTCCAAAACTGTACTTGAAAACACTGCAGATGGAGCAAGTGGGATAAGCACAGAGTTGGAGCTTTCCAAGTGATGGAGGCAGGATCTCAGGGAAATGCACCCTTCCTTGCACCACACTGCAGAGCTGGCAGCTGGTTTGCAGTTGGCTGAGACCCACCCAGCAGCTCCTTCACCAGCTTTCAGATCCCACTAGAAGGATTTGGACTGGTCCACCTCCTCCAGGAATGTCTAATTCCCATACAAAAAGGGAATTGGAGTGTCCTCACAAGGTGTATTGGTCTTGGCACCCTTTCATATTAGCCTTTTTGCATTTTTTTTTTTCTTTTAGTAATAGAAGAGCTGCCTCCTTGGTCTGAAATGACACAGGCTTAGCTGAAGCTGGCAAATGGATTTTAAAAGTTTTAAGTGGTATAACCAATATCCAATACTGCAGTAACACAGATCTCATTTTCTTTGGAAATAATGCTGCAAGGCTGTACAACACAAATTTCCATAAAGATGTCTGCAAAAAATACTATTAATTTTCACATCTTGGAGTGCACGGTACAAAAGTAATTTACATTTTTGTCATGCTAATGTGAAAGGCAGATTTGTGTCAGATCCAGGATTTAGACACAGGACACCCCAGCGCATATGAGTGAACTATTTCCTGCTCCTGAAAATACGTAATACATAAATACATTTCCTGCTCCCTAAAATACACTCAATTTCCTGAGCACAGACACTTGTAACAGCGCTCACCTACAAAGCCTCTGTCTGCATCTGAACTCAGCCTCCAGGAGCCCTGCACAGCAGAGGGAGGAAGACAAAAGCACTTGGAAGGTGTGAGTCATTTCACCTGCAGCTGGATGTTAAAGCAGGTCAGACACGCTGTACCCTGAGAGGCCTGTTTGTCTCTGGTGCCTGTACAGGGAGCTCTGTGCCTGTCGCCTGTGTGCAGACATCCTCCGTGGATGCTGGGGATGGACGACTCAAATCCCTGCCTCTGGCAGTGCAAATGTCAGGGTTTGGTGCAGACCACGTAAAAAAGCCTCCTGCGAAGTTTTTCTCTGTGTAGGTGTGTGTGTTCTGCACCCTTCATCTGATGCCGTTTTTATTTCCACTCCAGCATGCTGGGGTATTGCCCCACAGCCTCAGGGCCTAGCCAGTCCTTACAAACATTATTCTTTCAAAAGCTGCAGAGGAAGAAGGACAAGGCACAACTTCCCAGGAGACCCTGCTAGACTGCTGGCTCTCAGTGAGAGCTTGTGGAAAAGCAGATGTTTTTGCCTACATGGAGCAACTGGATGAACCACCAGCAGGAAAAGGAAAGCCACCCCTTCCCCCTTGTTCTCACTACACTTCCCAGGAAAACCTTCCAGCAGGGGAATGGAGATGCCCTTCCCACAGCCCCTAAGAAATTGGAGACCACCTGAGATGTGTCTGTTTTGTACACCCATCCTTTTGCACTGCAAAGCTCATCCCTGACGCAGTTCGTCACACACACACACGAACACACCCTCACACTTTGATCAGAAGGCATGAACTAAAACTCTATTTGAAAGTCTGACTCCATATATAGTATATCTACAAAGGTCAGGGATTGGGGGAGAAGGTTGACATCTCTCCCCATCCCGTTGGTCAAGACAACTGTCCATCAGCTGTCCATATCTCTAAGACAAAGAATTTTGTAAACTATCTTGAAACTATACAATAACATTGGCTGTGTTTACAGACCAGAGCGTGAGAAAGAACCTAAAACATGAAACTGTGAAACAGAAGAGAAGGCTGAAAAAATCAGGGTGACACATCCCACTCCCAGGTGTTGTAGGATAGATCCTGCTTGGATCACTCCCACCACTGGCACCAAGCACCAAAACCTCCCCAGGCCATTGCTCTGATGGGCTCCGGGAGGGTCTGGGATGCTTCATCCCTCAGTCCTTGAGGAGTGGTCCCCTCTGGGAGCCTTCAGTTGTCAAAACAAGGCATATCTGGGATCCTCTTTGCTGATATTCTGAAAACTAGGCCAGTCAAGCCCAATTCCTAATGTATAACCCTTGGTGAAAAGGCTTGCTCCAAAATGAAAGTGTTTTTAAAATCTAAGCAGGTCCCAGTGAACACGACTCATTATTAATACTAGATGTGAAAATGCTTTTACATCTTATTTCTCAGATATTATCTTTAAAAAAAAAACAACAAAACTTCCTAGATATTAAAACAATCTTCCTTTTTTTTTACATGAATTAAAATGTGAATTTAAAAAGTTATACTATGAAGGACTGGACAGAAATGCATGAATAGGAAGTGACCCCACACAAGCCTTTAGGCTGCTTCCCCTAATTCACTCCTACCAATCTCCACAAACTCTTAGCTCACTTTATTAATCTGCACTCCAAGGATGCAGAGTAGGTGGTTTGAAATGATGGCTTTATTGTTCTTCTGCTCTGTACACTCCTCAGATAGCTTCACTTTGATGTGAAATTCTGCCTCAAAAACAAACTGCTCTAACAACTCTTTTAATTGCTCTCCAGTAAATTCCCCTTAATCCTCCTGTCCCAGGAACTGTTCTGTGTTAAACCACTGCTTCATCTGCGCATGAGAAAGGAATCGCTGTCCTTGGCTGTGCAGTGAAAATGACTGACTGCTGAGCAATTAGTTAATCTCCAGGATAGGGATGTTTCACTAAACAGTCTTTCATGCTGGATTTTGGAGGAAAAGAAGATTTCTGTAGGTTAGTCTTCCAGCTGCTTGAAAGAAACAGTAAATAATAGCCTTTCTGCAAATTTCCATTGATCCTGACTTCACAGACACAGTAACATGCTACAGCAAAAGCTTCCTACCAAGCACATATTAATTTTGCTTTGGAGAAACTGTATTCACATACATCTTTCCTAAGCAACTGCAGAACTGACCGGTAAAAGATGGGAAGATTTCCAATCTGAGTAACAAAGTGATGTCGCTTCAAGGAAATGAGAATTATTTCCATGATGCTGAAAAAGCCCTTTTAAGGCTTTTTAATGGCATTTTATGTGCAAGGAAGTGGTTCATTCTTTTATGATTACTTAATAAAGATCTTTGTCCCCCAAGTTGCCCATCTAAAGAAAAATCAGGACATGTAATGAGGAAGAGACCCTTCAGAAGAGCACATCAGCCAGTAACTGATTTCCAAAGTCCAGAAATTCCATCATCTCTTTACTGCTTGCCCTGTGGTTTAGAAATGGATTACTGTAGGTCAAATTTTAATCTGGTTCCATTTCATGTTCGCAATCAATTCTCACAGCACCTGAGTACTCTTGCAGAGAGACATCTGTGCACGCTGGCAGCCAATTAGGCTGATCTGCATTCGTGAGAAAGCATGAATATTAAGAAGAAAGTGATTGAGAGTTTGACCCATCCCCTTCATACTTGGTATGGATCTGATGTCATCCTGATTTCATTTCAAACATGTCCGGATGGAAGGGGAAAGAGGAGAGAAGCGGGCACAGATCCAAGTCTCATTTGTCACATCCCTGGAGCGTCGTGGCCAAACACAGAGAGCACCAGGCTGGGATTCACAGGGATGGATTACCCTGCTGGCCTGACCTTCAGCCAAGTGGGAAGTCCTGTACAAATCACTCTGCCTCCTTCTTCATGTCTCCATCTCCCCAGTGTCAGAGAGGACAATAACACTGCCCTCATTTCCCCAATTAACTGGAAATCCCTCTGTCACTGCTAACTATTTACAACTGAGAGACTAAAACCCATGGCTGACAGCAGAGAGAGGTCACCGTGCTGGCCTGTTGCCAAAACTGAGGCAGTTCATTAAAAAAAAACCACCCAGTCACTGAAAAAATGCACACAGGTGCTCTCAGGGCTTCAGCTCAAGATCAAGGGCCCAAGGCACTGCTGCCCTAAGACGTTTGGGGCAGTACATCATGGATGTACTGCGCTACATGAAGTCCTGTCTCCTCATCCCCTGAGACATAAATCCCCTGGCTGATGAAAGGCACTAACACCTACTGACACCTCCTCTGCAAGGAAGGACCAGTCAGACCACTCAGCTGGCGTGATGGACACTGATTCCTTAGACAGTGTGACTGCATGTTCAGCCAAGTGTGGGATGAGCTGAGGAGTCAGATTTCCAAAAGAAATGCCAAAACCTTTTCCTCCCTTGGCAAAATTAGACAGTTTTTCACCAACTACCAGAGCGTTATTTGAGAGCAGCTCAGTTTCCTGAACCAGGAGCTCTTCTGTTCTTTCAGTCACTCAGGCCTGAGCATCTCCTGCCCAGATGCCTCCACCTTTTCATATCCCAGGGGAAAACAACTCAGGGATTTCCTGTGGCTGCAGGTTCAGCTGCTGTCTCTGATGCTGCTGGGGTCTCTCTGCTTGGAAAGGGATGCGGAAGATGGGGGGCACTGTGCACCTTTGGAAATGGGGAGCTTTGCCACTGTTCTTAAAAAAGACTCTGGAATTGGAATTGATCGCTTATTTTTGCTGTTTTCTCACTCACTGTTTTCTGTTTTCTTTGCTGTAACCAAACAGCAGATGCTTTAGCGTGTTGCAGAGCAGACAGATTGAGAATGATTTCTGCAATACCATCCAAGTGAGCAAAATGCACCTTCCACATACCAAATTATTTCAATCAATAAACCAGAAAGGCTACTTTGTTTATGAATTTATGGTAGGTTTCAACCAGGGTCTGCTGCTGCTTGGCCTTGTTCAGGGTCAGTCCATTGCAGAGTGAAGTTACTTATCTGTGTGTCCTCACAAGGACTATCACCATGGTCCAAACACACACAGCCCCTCTTGGGCTCCCATCACAACTGGCAGAAAAGAAGACCAGCTTTAGCCTCCTAATTCCATTTCAGGACCCTAAATCCTACACTGAACTCAATAAAAAGACTAAACTGGATAGGGGAGCTGAAACAATGCATTAAATCAGAGTCTAATCTGTTTTCTGTATATAACACAGACTTGATTAAACATGGGGAAATTGAGCAGAGAACAATTTGAGTATGATTGCTGTAGTGCAACTACTACTGAGCAGTGTCTCATGGGGACCCCTGTTCACTCTCACTGGTTAGGTCTATCCACTTTGGGAGTTAAACTCATGCCTTCCTTCACTGCCCAACAACTCTCCCATGTAAACAAGTCCAATCTGGACTGGTCATTTGGTGGGTGAGCAAATTATTTGCAGGTGTGCTCTTGATGGAGAGTATCACGTATTCATCTTTCCTTCCCCTTTCTCCTTTCTTCCCTGTAGATGCAATTATTAGAGAGCAAAGGGCAAGGGAGATACTTCTCCTATTTCTTTGTCTGGCATTAAGGCAGAGAAAAGAGCAGATTTCTCTTGACAGGGTTTCTTTTTCTTTCCATTTTGCAGGCGTTTCTTTCTCCTGCAAGAAGGGAAGTTGCGGTACTTATAGAGGGGGGAAAGAGGAGCCCTGCAGATGGCTAAAAATCCAAGCCCATTAGACTCAAGATCTTTTACTGCATATGGCAGTGAATCCCAGCAAAGACAGCCTCCACCCACCCCAACCAGACCATCTCATGACTTTCAGAGAACCCCACTGATGTAAAGAGATGTGACATGTGGCACACTACAGCTGTGTTGTAGTGGCATGTGGCACCAATCCTGCCAGCACATCACCATCAGGCACCCCAGGGCTCACGGGCTGGAGGGAGCCTCCCACTGCCTCCCAGACCAGCTGAGGGGGGCTGTGCTCACTGCCAGACAGTGCCCCCATCCACAGGACAGTTCCAAACTCCATCAGGCAGCCTGGGTCCTTGCAAACTGACATCGATTGGCGGCCGGATCAATATCTGCTATTGGCACTGGCCTAATGAAATGTCAGTCAGCAGCACTGCCAATTGATCCACGCTCATCTGTGCTGCAGATGGGCTACTGTCCCTGCATTTTACCAGATATGATTAAGAGAAGAAAACAGCCTTCAGTCCTCCCAGCATCTCCTAAGGGGGACACGCTCCTGGGCAAGGAGAGGGAAACACAGTTCAAAGCCTCCAGATGACAGCAGGGTGGTTTGAGCTTGGGGCACACTGCAGAAATGGGAAAGAAGTGCCAAAACACTTTACAAGCAGCTCTTCAGCCTGATTTAACTTGGAGCAGAAAATCAATCATCAATAATAATATGCAGCACTAATCCAACACTCCCCTTTCCCTGTATTGGAGGAAGTTGGATTTACGTAGCTGCCATTTGTGCCAGAGGCCAACACCAGGGCACAGAGAGGTCATGCATCACTTGCCCAGGGTCATTGAGCTATCTAGTGGATAAGCTGGGGGGATGGAACCAAGGTTTCCAACCTAAAGCCTCTATAGTAGGAAAATCCATACTGAAAAAAAGATTAAACATGTATTTCTTAGAATTAAGATAAGATTATTAATGTAGTAACAACCCTTATTTTCACCACAATCCAATCTGGTGTGTAGAGTTCTGCATTTGAAATAATCGAAAGGGTTCAACTTTAATTGCAGTTAATTGCTGGCATTAAATCCAGACCAGGACAACTTATTGCTGTGGTTTGTGTTGGGAGAGGGGTGAGGAGGGAGGCAGAACTATTTCTGTTTATTTAGTGACAATTTTCAGCGGGTTATGCTTTTCTTCCAATGAAAAATATCAAAATCTTTATGTTTGGCTTCTGGCCAGCCCTGTTTGTGCAGCGTTGCTGCATATCCCCAGTACAAAGCCTCACAGAACACAGACACAGAGGATTTGCAGAATTCATGTTCTCTTCTCTGTGTTTTTGCCTCTCATTGCTTTTTGCCTGAACACTTAATGGCCTCACTAAATGCCTAAGAGAGTCTCTCCATTTACAAAGTAATACATCAGCAAAAGAATTGCAAATTGTTCCCCAAATGCAATACTCTCTCCTGTCTGCTTTCAGTGGAAATTTAAATTAATTGGAATCATTATGGCTTTCTTTTTTAACTTAAATATTACTGTACCAGACTATAAAGTGCCTGAAATTTAATCTGAAGTCTTCAGACCTGAAAAAGCATTTTGCAACTGAAAGATTTTTGATTTTTTTCCAGCTATATCCACTGGTCCAATAAAAAATAACACCTGTTGCTATCAGCCTTGCTTCTGACATTGAGAACACTCTACCTGGCTTTCAGACACCTTGGTTTTATATGGAATGTGCCACCAGCTACTCTGTTCACTTCATCACTTTCAAGGTTTTGTTAATTTATTGAAAAGCTTTTACAGCAGGAGCTTCAATTAAAACAATGCACATCCATTGCCATCCAGTGCAGAACACCATCAGTTTTGTTTGGAAGTGCTAAGTCAGAAATGAAAAAATAATTTAAAAAACCCAAATGGAAGGGACAATGGGCAGCCTCTGTACCTAGAAGAGCCAAGACATCATCGCCTTTTATTACAAAACAGGGACGCAAAACATGCTGCTCAGTCACTGTCAGATATTCCTCACCTGAATCGGGGCTAATTAACAGAGACCACTTAGTGGAGAGTCACCAACTCCAGACTCATGCTAACTCAAAAACATTCCAGGATTCCTAACTGGAGCAGTTTTAGACTGGTGGATGGGCAGTCATCTGTTTCTTTCCCATTTGCTGCTAGATCCCAGTCAAGGACCTCATCTTTTCGGGCTAAGAGTGAGGGCCTGCCTGTGTAACACCACAGGGAAGGGCACCAGGACTCCTTTTGTCCCACAGCAGTGTCTTCCGAGATCCCTTCCAACCGGACCCATCCTGGGATTCTGTGATTCTCTGACGAGGCTGCATTCAGAACTGCTCTCATCTGTCTTTGTTTTCAAGCCCAAAGCTCATACTGCACCGTGGTTCTGTGCTCAGCCAGCCAACCATATCAAAAGTACCTCAGTTATTCCTTTTCCTATACAGGAATATACCCATTTATATCCTATTACCATATCCAGTATATCCTGTTGCCCTATCAGAGGAGACTGAAGCTGTCTAGACCAAAGTCAGGACATCTCTGCCAGTGCTCACTCCCTTTCTACTGATCTTTTGGGTGAAACTCATGTTCAAATGACCACTGACCATAACCCAGTGTCTACCTTACCCATGGGATGCCCTGCAAACAAAAGCCACAGGGATGCTGCCAAGGGAGAACAAGTTGGGGCAGTTCAGCAGCTCACATTCGTGCTTCTGAACTCAGAGACACAGCACAAAACCCACTGGCAGGGTGACCTGGCAATTTTTAAAATTTGAAATCAAGACTTGGAAAGGATTAACATCTCTGAAAGACAGGGTCAGCCCACTGTGCAATGGATGTGAAATAACTCTGTTAAACCATTGGGAAATCCAAATTTGACAGGAAAAGAAGACCAAAAAGGTTGTTTAAACTTTTAATCTCTACTTCATTTAACTATAGAAAGCTTGGTGAAATAACCTTAAAAAGTATCCCAGAGATTCTTCGAGTGAAACATCTCTCCCAGCAAGAACAAAGCTTTTCCCAGTTGGGAGCTCTTTGTTGGCAGTGTGTGATTAAGGAGTGCTGGCTCTTGGAACATGCTGAAATTGCCTTTAACATGATGACAGCCACTGCTTCAAGTGGGGAGGAACTGCTTGGGGAGAAAAAAAAGACCCAAGACTCAAGCATGCAAACATTAAGGAATATGTTGTCAAGAAGAAATATACCATGAAGAAGATGTGCTAGCTTCACCTAAAAATTGTCCCTCTAGCCTTTAGTGGCTGACATAGCTCTGCCACTGAGGATGCTTTAGCTCAGGAGACTGAAGGAATTACAGGTTTTTAGAGACATCTCTAATTGTCAGCAGAGCAGGGGCCTTCTACTTATGGCATAATCAAATTAAATTGATTTTTAAAGAGCAAAGACCACATTTAAATGATTTTGCTAATGTTTCCTCATACTTGAAGGTGCACCAGCAAAGAGCTCTTCCTTTCTGGGGCAGAGAGTCAAGGGAAATCACCCACAGCCAGGAAAGGCAGGAGGAAAGCCATCCACCAGCTACTGAGCTCTCTATCCCAGCATCAGCCACGTGAAAATTCAGAGTGCTGCTTCCTGAAGCCACTTGTGCAGAGATGAAGCTGCTGATGACAGTGACACACCCCCCCCGAGGATGAAGTGCTCTCCCTGTCCCCAAAGGGCCCCTGCATGTTTTCCCAGCTCAGGAGATGCAACTGAGGCACTTGCAAGTGGTGACTGCAGAGCCTTGCATTTATTTCCAAAGGGCATCCTCAGGAAGAAGAGCAGCACAGGAGAGTTAACTGGTGGGGTTATGGGGATGAACAGATGGTGTGGTGAAGAGCCATTTCCTTCCCACTTGCATGCTGACTGCATTAAATCAATCCCTGGGCTTTCATGGCCATGAGCTAAAGCTGTGCTGTGAAGGGTTTTAACCACCTGACCATATCCTACTTGTGGCTATCAGTCTACTGCGTTTCCAATCTACTCTTGGGAAAAGCTCCTTCCATTTTTCTCATGCGCTTCTTGGTGACCTTCCCTACTGTCTGTATCACAGCCATCACCTCTCTGCTGGCTGTGGATCTCTGTAAAGCTCAGCAGCACTGTTTTTGTTCCCATCCATGTACTCAGGCACTGACACGGGATGCTCCACAGGGGCTGAGCCTGCTGTTTTTGCATCCTTCTCTTATCTCATTGCTCCAGACCTAAACAAATTAGTTTGTAATCCTAAAAGGTTATTTAAATTTTTATTATCTATTTCATTTAACTGTAGAAAGCTAGGTGAAATAACCAAGAGTATTATATACTCTGGAAAACCTGGCTTTAAAAGCAATCAGGAATGACCTCCTCATGTAAAACTGGAGCCCTTTTCCTGTCTAGAAGAAGCCCTTTTCCTTTCCTAGAAGAAAACCCTGTACCTGCCCCCATAACAGGTCTTTACAATCAATAACATTGACGACTATGTATTTGCCTATTTGTGGCCATGCTTCTCCCTGTTTACACAGAGTTTGTATTGCTTTCTACCACTCCCTGTGCACACACAATTAATGAACACCAGCTGGTGCAGGATAAACACTGCTGCAGGGATGTAAAAAGACACTACACAAAAGTACGGATCTCTACTTCTGTTATTTTCAATCTCAGATGCTGTATTTGCCTCCCAGAGCTCCTCCTGAGCTAAGAAAATGTGGCTAAAGCATCTTCCCATTTTTTCTTTTTTTTTTTTCTGATGTCCAAAAAAATCCAGCTAACCCCAAGCCTCCCATATCAAACAGCAGCTGTTCAATCACCTTCTCCCAGGAAGGCCCTGTCCAGGAGGCTGACTCTCCTCAGTGGGGTTTGCCACTTGCCTTAGATGCTGGGGGACACCTACAAACGTGCAACTATGTCAGATGTTAAGACCATGAAGGTGCTCAAAGGGCTGAGCACCTCACCTATAATGACAGGCAGAGAGAGTTGGACTTGTTCAGCCTGGACAAGGCTCCAGGGAGACAGACCTGAGAGCCCCTTCCAGCAGCCAAAGGCGCTACAAGAGAGCTGGAGAAGGGCTTTTGATGAGGGCATGCAGTAACAGGACAAGGGGAAATGGCTTTATACTGCCAGGGGGTGTTGCAGCAGCCCTCTTGTTACAGGGACAGTCTTCTTGTTTATCACAGCATGAAAAGGGTCCTGCTTTTTTCCTGTTTACAGCTCAGCCATCCTGACTCCAACTATTCACTAACTCTGGCTGCAGCAAGCTCCTGCTGTAGGGTTCCCTTGCAGCCTCTGACTGCTCGGTATTTCCTGCTAGACTGTGACTGCAGGTTCCAACAACCGGCTCTGACTGCAGCCCCAGACTGGCCTGACAGCAGTGGTTCTCCCCAGGATCCTTCTTCATCCTCTCCCATTCATGATCCTCCCCTCACCAGCTAACCCACTCCCTTTTATCACACTTATCTTTACTGGATATGGCTGTGACTCATCAGGGGCGAAGCTGTATTGGGTAATTAACACAGCTGTTACTTATGAGGGGCAAGGTCACCTGCATTCCCTTCTCCTACAGGAGGGCAGGTTTAGATTCAATTCAAGGAAGGAATCTTCCCTGTGAGGGTGGCATTGGCACAGGTTGCCCAGAGAAGCTGTGGATGTTCCATCCCTGGAAGTGTTTAAGGCCTCACTGGATGGGGTATGGAGCAACCTGCCCTAGGGGAAGGTGTCCCTGCCCATGGCAGGGGGTGTGGAAATGTCCTTTAAAGCCAAACTGACCCAAACTATTCTGTGATTCTGTAATTCTATGTTCCACCACGGGGAAGGGCTGACCCATGGGGCCAGAGAAGGCCAGCAAGGCTAAGGAAGGCTGTTGGGGTTTTGCATGCCCAGTCTCTGTCCCAGCAGATTCCTTACCATCCCTATTCGCAGCTGTCTGACATGTTGGACTGAATTTGAGCCCAACTGGTCTGGGAGGAAGCTCTTCATGGGAAACGTACGACAAGATTTCTAACAAATGCTTTAAGTTACGGCTGATGGTTCATCAGGCTCAGTCAGGCATCTCTTTGGTACATTAATGCACGGCTGCACTGAGCTTGTAAATTATTATTCATGTACTTCTGTAGAACATCTTGAGGTTGTTGGCTGAGTCCTTCACTAAACGGGAACAGGGACAATTATTCACACGTGAAAAACATGCATGATTCGTTTCGTCCATTTACATTTCTAGTGTAGCCTTCCTTGGCAGGATGGCCAATACAGCCTGGGAGAAGGATGGTCATCCAAAATTGAGCTTTCTACAGTGCTCTGACCAACAACTATTCCATTTAAAAACGGATGTACCTCAGACATACGATGGAGATGGAAATTCACTACAGTGGCACGGAATCAAGGAAAGCAGAACTGCTGAAAATAGGGAGGTTAGACACAAATTAATTATGGAGATGACAGGATGCTCTGTTAAGGTCAGGGACACGGACAAAGAAAACTGCATGTCTGCACACTGAGAGGGAAGCAATGGACATGAATGGAAAAGCAAATTTAATTATAATAAAAAGGCTTCATTTCATCTGATCAGTTACAAATATCCTGATTAGAAATGGCTGTTCTTTGCTGCTGTCATCTGCTGGTTGCTTGGATCCCCATTTTCACATTTTTAAGGGAGTGTGAAGTGTTTTAGGTTCTCAGAAAAAGCCAGAGCCTGTTCCTGTGGTAACAGGCGTGCTGCTCACAATAAAAAAGAGGACAATGGACTGCTTCTAAAGGGATATCTACTCAGCAAGCATGGAGAGGTAAGTCCCTCTGCTTTGGAGGTACAGTGACTGATGGAAATTTAATATAGGAAGTAATACATGGCATCTTTTTGGCAGCTGGGACAGCTTTGTGGAATGCTAATAAAAAGTCTCATATTCATCTGAAGTCAGAGCGAAGGTCCCAAAGTTCAAAATATCAAAAGATCACTGACAGTTTAATTAAAGGAGTTGAGAGAATTAGAGGCTTTTATAACTGCTTACACTACACTCTTTTTTTAACAGTAACCTACAACTAAAAACTGTATTATGGTTTTGGTATCTTCAGGAAGGGAAACAAATTAAGAGCTAGGGCTGTAAGCTCTGAGAAGTAAAAATATGGAGGAAAAAGCAAATTAGTAATATATATTCCTTCCAAAATGCACAGAATATTTTTGGCTTTGAGTAAGTTGCTCAGAAGTCCAATAATAGGGGACTCAGCTTATTTCAGGTGCTTCCCAGAACATCCCTGCCCCTTCTGACAGCTATGCTCACCTCTGGAATATATTTAATCATCTCCTGAAGTTTCTCCTGCAGACTTTATTTGCATGGGACCTAAACTGAGCCAGATTGCTAATCACAGCCACTGGCAGACAATTAAAATAGGCATGCTCAATCAGCCATCATTAAGTTGGAAGTGACAGGCTGGGTTTTATTTTTAACTAAAACTAGTGGGATTCATGCAAACTTTCCCACAAAGTTCCTCTTGCACTTTGTTTACAATTTAATACTTCCCTACATGCACTGTAGAAAGCAGCCCCAAAATACCACTGAGAGCAAGGTAAATCTGGGATTTGCAGGACTGCAATGATTACTATGTGCTGAACCAGCACATTTGGGTATTATTGCATCTGTGAAGTGTAAGCTGAAAAATAATAGATTAATGGCTTTGTACTTGTAGAGAAAAGAAAGGCCTTACACAGGGAGTTTTATTTAGCATTTGAGAAGCTATTTATTTATTTATTTGAGGAGCTTTTTGGTCAAGTCAAGGCAAAAACCTAATAAATGAAATCAGTGCTGTCTCCATTGCAAAACTGCTGTGAAATTGTTACTGATCATTTCTGGATCCCATTTTGGGCAGAGCCAGACAACTCCTACTTGGATGAATGCTCTGCCTGTGCCTTGCGAAGCCCTTGGGGATCCACTGATATGATCCCAATGAACAGGCAGAAGTTCTTTTTCCTCAGCCATGGCTTTGGGTGCATTTCTACCACCATTCCCAGTCTGGCAGAAGTAAGGTTTAGGGAATGAGAAGTCTGGGGTAGAAGTTCATTTTATACCCTCAAGTCATACTATGCTGTTGCTAAAATGTCTGGTGTTAAGCTCCAGGAAGCAATGACAGAATTAATCATCTCAGTTTTTTAACATTTCCCCCTTTTCTTGAAGCTATCAGGCTGAAAAAAAAGCCATAGATCTACACAGCAATTAGGCTCAGCAGCCCCTGTAAGAAGAAATCCATTGTTCTGGAATAATTGCTTGGAGGGGTGTGAGGTAACACAACACACCTCTGTCCCCACTTTCTGTGCAAATCCTGCCTGCTGGCAAAAACTTTCTTAACTGGAAATCAAAAATGAAATGGCAATGCTCCTTCCCATTGCACCATGCACATTCCCTCCCCTTCCTTTGCAGTGGGAAGAGATTAAAAGCATCATTTTTAATCGATGAGGGGAGGTAAACACAAAATGTTCATTTTTTAATATTTACAAGATTTAAAATAGCAAACCTTTGATTTATTTTTTTATTAGCAGTCATGTCCTGTGCAAGTAATGCTGCCTTGAACTGATACTAGCAGACAGCCTGCACAATGCTTTCTGTGTCAACCAAGGAAAATACCTTAATTATGAGGGCTTCCTAAACAAGAAAATAGTATTAATTCACAGAAAGTGCAATAGTGAATAATCATCAATCTGGATCTTGACTCTAACACAGCCAGTCACTTTTCTGTCTCCCTATGGATGCTGCTGACATTCCTGTTTAATGTTCTTTCCACACACAAACAAATCACCCAGACTGCAGTGCCTGCCTGAGGAAGGGATGCTCATACCTTTCACTGGGGTAGATCCGATGAGTGCCTTTAGTATCAGCTGCTGAGTCCCTGCATGCACAGAGCATCACACCAGCACACAGGATTCTTTTTTCTGCAGCCACACAATCCTGTTCAAAGATCCTTGGATGGGAGGTATGCTAAATTGCCTTGCATTTCTCAATAAAGACCAGCAGACAAACAATATAAAACAACCTTTTGATTTAGACAGGGAAGTTACACAAACAGGAAAATATTAAGTCTACCTCTGTAATGCTAAAAGATTATCAGAACTGGGTTCTCTACTGCTTTTAACAGAACTGGTGATTTGTCCCTTTTGCCTCTACAGAAGCATGGTCAGGACGTCTGAGGAAGGTCTTTAACTCAGAGATTATATCCAGAATAGAATATTGGCCAGCTAGTACCCTGGGGAATTAATGTGGCTCTGAAACACTACTAAAGATGATAGTGCAGTGGCTTATCTCTGCATCTGCCTGCAGTCTGAACACAAAATGTGCTAATCCAGACTGTGCTGGGAATCCATAGTACACCAAACTTCCCAAAGATCCCATGGGACATTCAGTGTCGAGGAGAGAGGAGAGAGAGGAGGATCTACAACCATCATCTAATTCAACTGCCTGACCACTTCAGGGCTGATCACAGGTTACAGCATGATCTTAAGGGCAATGTCCAAATGCCTCTTAAACACTGATGGGCTGAGGGTACCAACCATCTCTCAGTGTTTGACTATCCTCTCAGTAAAGAAAAGCTTCCTAATTTCTAGTAAACCTTCCCTGGAGCAGCTCTGAACCATCCCCACACATCCTGTCACTGGATCCCAGGGAAAAGAGACCAGCAGTTCTTTGTCTACCCTTCCCCTCCTCAAGCAGCTGCAGGGGGAAATGAGGTCACCCCTCAACCTCCTTTTCTCCAGACTAGACAAGCCCAAAGTGCTCAGCTGCTCCCTGCACTCCTTCCAGTCCTTTCACCAGCTTTGTTGCCCTGGATGCATTCAAGAGTTTCACACTTACCATCAGGTTCTGCACTCAGCCACGAGTGCAGCCAGAGCCAAGCAAGAGAAAACCTCTGTGCTCCCTCTTCTTCTCCAGGGAGGGGATCCAGAGGGGCAACTGCACCTCACTTCCCATGGTCAGTGTGACCTGAAGAGCACCCAGAGGAGATGAGAGTGTGGGAGATGAACAAGTGGCAGAAAGGAGAGGGAAAGGACCGAGGCACACAGAAAAGAGCCCAGCTCAGAGGTACAGAAGTGAGACAGCAAACCCACGCCAGCTCTTGCAGCACTCACTGTGCCCCGACAGCTGTCCCACGCCGTCTGGCGGGGGCTGAACTTGGAGATGCTGCAGCTCTCCCTTTCAATTTTTATGCTGCCCTTCTACCTAGCAAAGTCACACACAGTCCTCCAAGGATTCACTTCCTTGCTCTAAATGCCTTAAACTCAAGTCCTCATGTCCCTGAAGAGGGGCAAAGACCCAAGGAATTGCTCAGGGGAGCAGGAGAGGGGAAGGAAGAGCTGCAGAAAAAACTCTCACCTCAAATCTGTAATTCTCACTTGGAAGGATCCGTGGTGCTCTCAGAGGCAGAAGGTGGAGGATGGCCTTCGCTGGTCTGTCTATAACCACACAGCTACAAATACATGAGGAATTGCTGCACTAGCTGTACTGATAAATTCCTCACATGGGTTTGGCCCAGATCCCTGAGCAGTTTCTCCAGAAATTTCCAGCCCAGGACCATCAATCAACAATTTGGCCAAGGTCACTTTATTTTAAGGCTTGGAGTGGGCTCTTCTCACCCAAGCACATTTGACATGCAAGTGGACACCATCAGAGCTCGTATTAGATGTAAATCAGTGGAACAGTCCTTTAGGAAATATTGCAATTGAGTATTAACATATCTGGAGAGAGTGGTGAATGCAATAAAGCTAAACAATAAAAAATACTGAAGATTTTCCGAAGTGAAAGTCTTTTCAACCATAATGGCTGCTGCAAAGTCTGCTAGGATGTGAACAAAACAAAACCAAATTGATTTTTGAGGGTGTAGCTTACTTGCTCAGTAATCACATTTAAACAACAGCCACTAAAGATAAACTATAGCTGTAGGACCTCATTTCCTGGGACAACGTTTTCATACCAAAAAAAAAAAAAACCAAAAAAAAACAAAAAAACAAAAAACAACAAAAAACCAAGCACTTTTCCAGGACAAACATACTTGTTCTGGACTAAAGACCAGAGAGGGAGAGAAAAGGCCTGAGACAAGGACGATGCTCTGACCTCTTTCCATGTAAGCAAGTCACTCCCCACGACTGATGGGGACCGAGTGTAAACACCAGCTGGTGAAGTGCAAACAGCTCCGAACTAAGCTCCTGCAATTGTGAGTAGCTTAATTCAGAGCTCAAAACCTGTGAAAGTCCCCAGGGTCACCAGAACACAAGTGACCTTCAGGGGCAAGGGCTGATAGCTGAACAATGCTCTCTGCCTCTGGCATTGCTTCTGCATCACTAAAACAGCACACCATTGGGAGGGTCTGGAAAAGGAAAATAGGGATGGTCAATGAACCTTGGGACAACCTTCAGTTTTAGGACAAGTGAAAGCAGAATTCAACTTAAAATAAAGATTTTCTAAAAACCACGTGACACAGAACCGACAAGTGATTCAGTCAAGAAACCACATGTTATGCATTAAAACCTCAAGCAAGGGGAAGGCAATTTAAAAAGGAATTATCCTAATCTGAAGGAAAAAAGGAAAATAGGACGTGTGTGTTAGCACAGTCTGATGGCCTCACCTGCCAAAAAGCCCCAGAGATTCAGTGTGCTGGAGGTATTAGACAACATCAGTTGCTCACAGTGTTGTCCCTGGCTTTAAGAGCATCACAAGGGGAAGAGCTGAGCCTCCCAAAATGGGATTTCACTGCCTTAAAGGCCCTCATCTCCCCTCACATCTCCCTGGTTCACTCTCAGCACACCTTCCAGGAGCAAACGCACCGGGGGTCAGACACAAACGATTGTCCTCTTCCCTGGCTGCTCCTGACTCATTCCTTTAACACAGCTCATTCTGCCCACAGCAGGAAACAGCGGGAGGTGACTGCATGCCTTAAAAGCTGTGGCTGAAAATCTTTGCTGTCCGGAAGCTCAGGAGAATTTTAGCTGTGACTTCAGGAGGGACAAGATTTCACCTGGGTTTTTCCCCACACCCGCACAGGCTGTGCTGGGCTTGCAGCTCAGCAGAGGTGCTACATTAGCTGGTACAAATGGAAGCTGTGATGAGGAAAGGAAAAAAGAAAACCCAAAGTGTGGCTGGAGCAGGGGCCATATGGAGGTAGGGCAGCACTTTTCCAGGACAAACATACTTGTTCTGGCTCCTGGAAATAAACACAACACAACACAGCACAGCACAACTGCAGGAGTGGGGTTGAGATGTGGGCATGAACAGTAGCAGGGAATCAAGACCACCCAAGACCCTCAAAGCCTTCCAATGCAGTTCCAGGAATGTCTGGAAGAACTGACTGTGCATGGTAACTAATTTGCACAGAAAATGAGAAAACTTACCTCCAGGATGAGGAAAACCTACCTATAAACAGGTACCCCCAAAAATCCCGGACATGTGTGCACCCCACAACCCTGGACACCCCAGCTGGAGCAATGCTGGAGCCAGGACTGGTGATCTCTCTTTCTCACCCTTCTTTTGCTTGTTTGCTTGCTTTCATTCATCTCTCTCTGCTCCCTTTCACTCCACCCCTTTATCCAAAACCCACTGCTGTGTGCTTACACAAGGAGAGCAGGGACTAACTCATAAAAATTCCCTTGCCAAGTGTGTAATTTACTAATGAAACTTTGCAACCATTTGCAGACCCTCTGACTTCTGCGGTTCCCTTTGAGACAAGATTTCCACCCTGCGTGCTCACTTCCCTTTGACAACTGGATGCCACAGAGCCTCCTAAAAATCAGTCAGGACTCCCCTCCGCAGGCCAAGCTCCATGGCTCAAGCTTGCAGAGGGCCCTCCCTCCAGCTGTGTGAAATCTTGAGAGGCACTTAATGAATTAGATATTATTAATATTCTCTTCCAGCATCAGAAGGCAGTAATTAACTCTTTGAAGACTCATCCCAAGCCCTCCTTTATTACTCAGTCCTCAGAGGCAGCTATGTAATCTCATTGTGATTTTAAAGACTTTCTTTTCAGAATAATTATTTTCCTTGATTGGGAAAAAAAAAAAATTCAAAGTCCTGGTTCTGCCTTGGAGTATGCATTAGTGATGCCAGACATGCTGTAAAGATATCAGAGCACAAAATATGATATGCTGCAATACTTTTGCTCAGCAGATGCCTTAAGGAGGTCATTCAACATGCCAGGATCTAAATGCTATTTGGAAGCGCGAAAACATTATTTTCCCATTTCAACAAGACTTTAACTTCCCTGTCATGTGGAAATAACCTTTTGTGCTCAGTGCTATTATTAATTTATTAGCCTTTTGAACGTCTAAATGTTTTACAGACTATGGACTGCATCAAAGTGCTGGCTGAGGGACGAGGCAGCACAAACACATGGTGTGTGCACCCAAATCCATGGATGTGTGTTTCAAAGAGCAGACCTGGTGCAAGAACACTTCTGCCTATGTATTTTTGACAGTGAGAACAGCCATTTTCTCAGGCACAAACCCCCAAGGAGTGTATTTATGTCATAATTAAATGTCAAACCTTATGAGTGATGACTATGTGGTAAAAGGGCTAAGTATATATTTCTATAGAAATCAATTAAAGGAGACAATTCTTTTCTTTCCATTTAGGTTACATGACTCCAGCACACGCTGCTGCAGCACAGTGCAGCTGTCAGCCCAGCCTCACTGCCTGAACAGCTGCTTTCTGTTCACCTGACGGACTGTCCTGGATGGCACCGATTTTCCTGAGGGATGAACTCACCACCAAACACTCCTGTGACTCCCAACAGGGAATCACGGATCCTTCCAGCAGATAGGAGGTTTGAAACAATCCCCTGAATAACTTTATGCAACAGGACTTGGACTGTGTCCCTGGTGTCGAATGCAGCATGATGTATTTTGTGCCCAGGAACAAAACACAGAATTTCCACGAAGCAGACTCTGGCTCAGCACATCTGACTCCAATGCCAGGCTGCTTCCAAAACAGTTATTGACTAAAACTGCAGGAGGCAGGTGGAGATCCTCTGATGTGTGTGAGGTATTTAAAAGTTAGTGATCATGGACTCTGTGAAATCAAAAGGGGATGGTTTTCCCATCCCAGACTGGGCACCCAAGGGGGTGCAGATGATTTCCTCCTGGAGGAGCCATCCCTCATGGGCTATGGAGGTTATTGGTGACTACCCTGGACATCAACACCCAATTTTTAATGAAATGAACTCCACCCTGCATGTCCTACATTGACACAACCCTTCTTGGACTCTCCATCCGCTCTCATGTACTGCCCACACATTCCCCCAAAACAGCATTTCCTTTCCTTCTGCAAAATCTAATGCTTCTTTAGGAATGCTGTTCCTGCTCACTGCGAGTCACTGCCCCCATGTCAAAGTCCATGTACCTGACACTGAGTTAAACAGCAGGTACCTCTGCTGGGAACGTGAGTTTCATGAATTTTTCCACATGGGTGATTCCCCGCGCCAGGGCCCTGCAGGGAAACCGATTTTCCTTAAAAAAGGTGTGTGTGAGAGAAGAAATTCTGTGACAACTCAGCCAGGAGGCTACTCCTCATATGCATCCCTGGACTGCAAAGCTGAACTCCAGCACACTGCCCTGTCAGGAAGAGACATGTCCCTATTTTTCTCAGGAAGCCAGCTGGAGTGACAGGTTCACAGTTTTAAGAAGGAAAGAATACATTTTGGTACAATGCATGTAGCATTATCTTGTCCCATGAAATCACCATCAGCAATGCCTGAGCAGAGCTGTCATTGCAGGGCTGTAGCTGGTGAGGGGGCAAGGGGGAAATGCTGAAGTCAAGGCTTGGAGCACTTCTTATCAACAGAGAAGTGATATGCTAGAAACCATGAACCAGCAGCTTTCAAGCCCCAAAGCCCTCCTTCAGGTCTGAAGTGGAGTTAACAACCTCCCAGTCAGAGGTAAGCTGACAAGCTGGAACCAAACCTGATTATAACTCAGCTCTTTCAGGCTCCAGCACAGACAGAGGGACACTGTAATCCCACTGTATCTGCTTCTTGCCGTGGGTATTTTGTGCCATACTTGGGATATTAATGAGCACAAAAATGAAACCTCCTCTGAAAGCAGCATTTATACAATGCTGCAGTGGCTAGAGAGAAATTAGACTTCTAAAAAGTAAAATTCTAGTTGTGTTGAACTGTTACTGCAGAGGCTGAAATTGCCTTGTGAAGTACTGAGGTAGCCTTGGTACATTATCAGGTGAGATGCCCAAGGTAGAGCTGCAGAAAAACGTGTTTCGGCAGCTAGAGGATCACAGCTAATGCTCAGTAATCTATAAATCACTGTTATGAGATTTCTCTATGCAAATGGAATTTATATAACCCTCATCAATCGTAAAAAAAAATCATAACGATGAAATTTTGCAGCCGCAATGTGAATTAAAGGATCCCTTAACCTGTTTTCAAGATTTGTCTTTATAGCTAATTAATTTTTAGATGGAGTGTTCTTTGAAAGAACTAATGGATAGTGAGCATTGCTGATTGATTATAAAATGAGCAGGGGGGTTTAAGAAGTGAGGTGTGAATGTAAAATCACTACCCAGCTTTATTAACCTTGCCATATAAAAATCCTAGACTATGCAACTGTGAGAAGTAGGTATTAATACAGTACCTTTGATGAGTGTATTTTATTTATTTAACATCAATATATTTCTCTTAGTTGGTCTAAAACATGGAGATCCATCAGATTGTCCTCTGAACTGTATCTTAGAGACTTCCAACTTTGAGAAATCCAGAATCTGGCTTCTATAAAATACAACTTTACACATTTATGCGATGGGGCGGAAAAAAACCCAACAGAATGAAAACCAGCAACTGTGAAGAAAAGGAAAAGAAATGCAATTCCATATGTCATCCTGCTAGGACTGCTCTCCAGAGCTGCAAATCTACAGGTAACTTTTATTGAGCCATCATTACCAACAATGACAGCATTTATCGAAAGGCCAGTCAATCTGCGATGACCTGAAAACATCAGCAGGAAGTCGGGGGGGTTGTTAAACACTGCCAGCACCTGCAACACTGTGCAGCCTCCTGGTGAGAGAAGGAGGAAAATAAAAAGCTTACCCGCTTCCTCAGATTGCAGGTGAGCGTGAGGTTCCTCGAGAAGGAGTTTGCAAAAGCAGTGTAAAAGTCCAGCACTTTGAGCAAGGCTTCTCGCTTAATTATATGCAGATCGCAGTAGGTCAGAGCCCGTACGTTGGCACATGCATGGGCCAGGCTGGTTTCCTTCCAGAAGATATCACCAAACACATCACCTTTACCTGAAAAAACACCAGGGCAGATTTGTTAAAAGGAAATGCTTAGGCAGAGCTTCTCAGCACCCAGATGATTTTTTCACAACCTGTCTTACGCTTCCAATTATCCCAACGCAAGCTCCCAACCATGAAAACTACCAAGGGTAAAAGTTTTAAAATTAGCTGAGGTACTTGAGCATCCTTAGAAGTAGCTCTAGGTTTTTAAGGTATTTATAGACTGCTCTGTGAAGTGTCACAAAGCGTAAGAGCCAGATTGTAAAGGTCTCCTTGTAGCTGAAGATATAAGTAATGGATTTTTCAAAGGCTACCGAATATAATGAGCACTTAACTAATGTACAGGTGATTGAATATTTCAGGTGTCTGTTCCCAAGTGATTTAGGAGTTCTGCTCTTACAAAAACCTTCTGACATCTAGGTTCTTTCATCCTCATGGCTCTGCAGCGAGGTGCAGGAGCCAGCTTCCAGGGCCCAAAGACCACATTCCGAAGGATGTTTTATCATTTTTAATTCAGTGTCAGTGGTAACACTTCTTCTGGAAAACCCACCAAAAGCTTCACTGAGACTTTTAACCTTTTAATAATCACTTCTAAATCCTAAACACATCCAAAAGTATAGTTCTAAACCCAAATTCATCCATCTAAATTGAGGCTTAGGCTTAAGTCTGTATTTCAGTTTTGCTGAGTAGGAGAGGGTTTGACACCTGAGACACCTACATGTATAAATACCTTCAACCAGAAGGGAAAATTACACCTGAAGGCTACTTCTGCACTGGCATAACAGCTGACTGAGGACACGGGACTAGCTGTAGTCCAGTGCCACGGACAGAAGAGCTTCAGGGACTGGGAGTGCTCTGACTTAGCCCAGTCCTGTTTCCTCTGCAAGGAATCCACACTTCCCACACCTGTGCTAGACACCCAAGCAGGAGAAGAGGACGAAGACACCAGATTCCAAACCGCACTTCTGACCCAACCAGAACCCCAGCATGGGTGCAGACTGGAGATATGCTTTCAGGTTTGGACCTTCTGGTTGTTCTGAGAAGCGGCAACAGAAAACAATTGGAACATTCCAAAGCTGCCTCTTGCTGTCTGGCCACGGGCTGGGCAAGGGCCACGGTGTGTGGTTTGCGCCTGACACCTCAAATCCTGAAGCACAAACCACGGTACAAAGGGTATTTTTTGTTTGACCCCCAGAGACATCCCAGCTCTGTGTTTTAGCAGTTACTAAAAGGGAACTCAAATCAGTCAGTCAGTCAGTGGCTATTGATTTCAGGCACCTCCAGCAGCCCCTTGGTGAAGGTTAGGGATGTTATCATTTTGGCATAAAAAAGGTAATGCATTTTTGTATTCCCTCTTTTAGGAACTTTTAACATTTTGCTCCACTCTATTGTGGAAACACAGACCAGAGGGGTAGTCTATCCAACCTTATTGCTTTTAGGGGTCAGGGGCTCTATTTCTGTATTTCCATTTCTGCTTTTGGTATTGTATCCAGTAAAACATATCTAACATTTCTCAGGCAGAGTGAAATAAAATGTGCAAGTCCTTATCTTCCCTTCCCTGTTTTTATTTTCTAACAAATGTCTCTATAACAGAATCATCCCTCAGAAAGGTTATAACTGCATCTCATTGAGCTGCTTTTAATTCTACATGTTTTTATGTTATTAAAATTAACGACAATACATAACATAGCTGGTATGATTTATAAAACAAGGCGCTTTAAAATGTTTTCCTCAATACAGAGCATTTTCTAGTAGCATTTTAATTTATCCAATGTACTATTTTGAAATTACCTTTTGCAGTTAATTGTCCTTGTCTCTACTTAGAGTTCAAAACCCAGTTTACAGACATACTCAGCACAGTTACATAATTTATAGAAAACATTTTCTGAAATGCAGAAAATTGCTTAATAGATTTGCTCTCTGAGGTGGACACAGGACAGAGCTGAGTCCTGCTTTCAGTGCACAGTGCAGTTAAAAGACAGTGGTTTTATCACTGAAATGTGAGCAAACCACTTGTTCTCTTCTCAAATTTAGGCTAATATGTAGGTAATTTAACCAAGAGGTTGAAAGCAGTGGATGCTCACCCCGAAACTGAGGACAGCAGTGTGTTACAGAATTGGCACACAAATCATAGATAAAGGACTCATAATAGTCATAAGCTTGAGAAGATCTCCCTGTTGTCTTCAGTGTGGCAGGGAACTGCACTGGTTGGGACTTAAAAGCTGGGACACAATGAACTGAACTTACTCTTCCATGAGCCATCACTCACTGGATTTGAAGGGTGAAACTGTAAACTCAACTTACATTGTGGTTTATACTCTTCAGAAAGCACAAAATCTTGGAAGCCTTTAAGGGATCCTGAATTTGACATTTCCCACACACACTTCTGGGCTTGTTTGCTGGTTATAGATGTGCTAAGGAATGTACAGAAGGGAAACAAAACCTACCAGATTCTCCAAAACAGCCCGTCTTTTTTCATAAATACAGAGATTAATGTACTGTACTTTATCCCTACTAGCTCTAGTTCACTGTGCAGAGAGAGGTAATTATTCACTCAGGACAAGATCAGATGTTGGGAAAAAATTCTTTACTCAGTGGGTGGTGAGGCACTAAAGAGGATGCTCAGAGAAGCTGCGGGCGCCCCATCCCTGAAAGGTTCAGGGCCAGGCTGGGTGGGGCTTTGAGCAAACTGGTCTAGTGGAAGGTGGCCCTGCCCATTCTATGATTCTGAGGTTGGTTTTACGCACTGCAACTAAGTATTATATATACTGCAATGTTTTCAGGGTTGCAAAACAGAAAATTTAACTGGCTAGGTCTGATGCAGCTACCCAGAGACACCTACAAGTATTTTTCACTTGCAGGGCATGTTCAGAGCTCCAGGGAAAGTGCTGCTGGGGCTGAGCTGGGAATGCAGGTGCTGATGCAGCCTGCGTAATTTCCAAAGCTTCTCCCTGGGGATTTATTGAGGCCTTAGTACATTCCCTCCCAAATCTGCCCTGCCCTGAGTTCTGAGCAACTCCTGAATGCAGGCAAAGCTCTAGGAAACCCTCCTGCCCCTGCTCACAGTGCCCAAAGCATTGCTGGAAGAAGGGATGCTGTAAATTCAAGTGGGACCTACTTGCATACATTTTACACATCACAGAATCTTAAAATCCTTCGGGTTGGAAAAGACCTGCAAGATCAAGTCTAACCATTAACCCGGCAATGCCAAATCCACACTAAAACATGCCCCTAAATGCCACATCTACAGAATTATGGAATCATTGGGTTGGAAAAGACCACCAAGGTCATAAAAATTCAGATTTTGCAACTGAAAGGAGCATGGACAGCAAGAGGACATGTGAAGGGGACTGGTGGCAGGCATAATTTTTGCTGAAATAGCTACACTGCTATCATTCTAAATACTATGTATGCATACCTATACATAAAATGTACATATATATTCATGCATATTCATATAAATATATTTAGGGACAATCATATGGAATGCAGCTGTATAACAGGTCAGGATATTTGTTTGCAGTGCTCTATTTTCTATATTCTGATGACCTTGCCAAACATATTCAGGGGGACAGAAGTTCTCTGCAGCCTTACACCGTGGACTAACCTGCCAATTTGCCACAGAGGAGCTCATGCCTGAAAGGTTTCAGGCAGAGAAATTCTTAAGGGCTTCATGGAGCCCCCCAGGAGCTTGCAGATGGAATGAAAAAGTGCTTGAACTCAGAAACACTCTTTTTAAATGGCATCTCAGAACCCACATGTGTATTTGTGTAAAGACAAAATTCATCCTCCTTCAGATGGGGACAGAAACTGAGCTAATAAATATCCTAGCAGACATAAGAGCTTGATGGATCCTTTGGAAGAAAGTTTAGGCAGGCAGTTAAAGAATAAATTCTTGGTGGGAAATAGCACTGCGTAAAAACACATAAAGAGGACCAAGACTTTTTAAGGAGGTGTTTTTCGGTGCAGTCTTAGCTATTAGACCAGCTACCCTTTAACCATTTAAAAATGTCTCCCAAACCTCATCAGTCACACTAGCAGAAGCCAGACACAATGAATTATGTTGGCTTTCCATCAGGATGCACTCAAATCTTATATTGCTTAGGAAAAGCAAAGGTTGATGCTCTTTGAGAACCAGTAAAACTGTTATCACAGAGAGAAAATCTTCATCCAGTCAGCTCCAGCGCCAAATACCATGAAGTGATGACAGCATGCACACAGGTGAAGGTCATAATTACATATATTGGTCTCTATATTCATACAAATTCGTATTTCTATCTATCTGCAGCAAAACCTCCTGCTGCAGGACAGACATGTCCCACACTGCTGTAGAATCCCCATGAGCAGGGAGTGAATCAACTCCTGTCACCCAGAGCCCTGTGATGGGCCAGTTCTGCATCTCCTTACCATGGCACACTGGGACTGGTTGCACAGGTTTACAAAATGATGCAATATATCCATGGAAAAAAATCCATTTGTGGCTACTAAACACAAAAGATTTCTCTCTGGGTGAAATACAGCCCAGTGGAGGCTTGGAAACATACTGGGGAAGCATCACAGTTTTCTTACTTCACCTTCCTACCTTCTCCTGCATATCTGCTATTGACCACTCTTGGAGACAAGGCTGCTGGGCTGAATTTCTGGGTGTCCTGATTTGAGACAAATCTAGGAGGAAACAAATGTAGGAAAAATAGGGGATACCAGACCATGAAGTCACCCCAAGACATTTGGCTTAGCTGAAATGGTTGTTTCTGCCTAAAGAGGGTATCTGGAGAAGGCGGGGGTGATGCAGAGGTGCAAACCCATCAGGTGCCCTTCCCATCTGGGCCATCACTGCAAGCACAGCCCAAGGTGTGCAGAAATGACACTGAACTGTGAGAGAGGTCTTCTTGCCCCTGCCAATGTTTAATCCTCAACTTCAGTCTTTTTCTGGGGCATCCAGAAGGGCCAGAACTTCCTTGAAAATCAAATCAAAGCTGATCACTGAGCAGCTTATAAATCCACCTCGATGGGACTGCATGTGAAAGGGCAGAATGACAGGAAAAAAAAGCATTTCCAGCCCCTGTATCATTGTCAAAACAGTCAGTAAAGCAGCAATGACAAAAGAGAGTGTCAAAACCCCGGTCCATGCTGGCAAAGGTGCTTTTGCATTATTTCACACAGTGTTGCCTTTCCCATCTGCATCTGGAAACACAAAGGAACTGACCTTTCTTCCACCATTCAGGACTGCTGCAAGCAGGGCCCAAAGTTCCGAAAGATTTCTCTCCTTATCTCTCTCATTTTTTAGTGCAAGTATAATACTGCCTCACATCCTTCTAGAAACCCCAGCTCCTGGAGACAGGTTATTTCCATTTTGATTTTATATAGAAATAGGTTTCTATCCTTCCTGACTGAGGAAATAAACCTGAAAGCATGACCACTCCTACCACCTTGAAAACTCGTAGGGCAAATCAGATTGCCTCAAACTGTTAGTCTGATTTAAAAGAGCTGTACCACACGATTTTTAAATAGTTTTCCTATTCTTGTGCTGGCAAGACTTTCGAGTTTTGGCAGTGAAGCATGCAGGTCTAATTCAAAAACATATCAATTCAGAGAAAGGAATCTTTCTGACTCTGGAGGCTGTGGATCAAATCTGTAACACACTAGCTGACACTAAATTAAGACTGATGTTTCTTATTAAAATTAACCATCACGCAGAGACACAAAAATAAATTAAATTTACAAAATAACATGAAAAATTCAGGTTTCTCAGTAAGAACTAATGACACTTTTGAACAAGCATCAGTAGGACTAAATCTTACAATGGTACTGCAGATGTCAACCCAGACCTGCAAGATCTGACTGATTCCAAGGCACTTAAGAAGAACTGCACAGTACGGACCAGCAAATCACACTTGTTTTCAGACCAGTAACCCTTCAAGTATTTTGCAAAATACTTTCAGATTCAGCACTTAAAACCCAGCCTAAATCACATTAATTATTTCAGTTCTGCTAGCTGAAAAAAACCCAACACTTTCCTCTATGAATCATTTTCCTCTTAGTTAATTTAGAGCTTTAACTCATTGGAACACAGGGGACTTATCCTACAGATGAAATAGGACACAGCCTGTACTGTAAGTTGCAACCAGGTGCATGCTTCTAACCTGGGGAAATGTTCACCATTATTCTGCCTTGGTTGACTTCACATGGAAAACAACACAAAAGTTCAGTATAAATTAACAAGAGCTGATTTGACACAGGGACCAATTCTGCCACCTTCACTGCACTTCAGAAGAAACCCAAGCTGCAACTAAACTAATTAAAATCAGGGAATTAGCCACTAATACTGCGAGATGGAACTGGACTGACAGGTTTTCATGTCACAAAGTGCCTCACATGCACGGTCAGTCTCGTCCAGCACAAAGCACAGGCCCACCTGCCCAGGCACGGAAATTCCAAGTGCTGAGGCATGGATACCAAATACCATCTTGCTAATGCCCATGGATGGAGCTCCTGGGATTCCTGCTCACCCAAATGGGAGCTGCTACTTTCTCTTCCTCTAAAGAACCTTTCTCTGTGTGATTTGGTAGGACACTCAATCTTTTTGACCTCCAAACACAAGTATCACTAAGAGCGGAAAAAGACTCATCCCTATTTTCACCTCTCATACCAAACTCAAGAAGACACTTGCTTTACTCCTCTAATACTGCATATACCCCCTTCCCAGATAAAAAATTTGGAATTATTTAATGAAGCAGACCTTTAATAAGGTCTGCTTTGTCTAGTAACAATTAACAACAGGTTACTCTGGAATTATATGCAGAACATGCTGGGAATTAGCATGTGATACATAAAGGCAAATAATTGAATACTATGGGATCAGGACCCTAAGTGTGGCTGAAACGTGAACTATTAAATTTATATTCATTCTGACTTGACTATCATACTGAGTTCACTCAGCAGCAACCCTCACCAGGATTTCACTGCTCGATATATTTTTATCGCTATGCAGCTTGAGCAGTATTTTTGATCAATTCCTACAATCAACATCCGAACACAGTGGGCCATTATTTTTCTGCTGAAAAAACAACTTCTTTAAACCTTGTTAATCAATATGCCCCGTTTAAGTTACTGCACAACTTACACAGCCAGCTGTGCAAATAGCAGGAGCTGTAAAGAAACTTTCAGAGCCACTTGGTTGGCATTGCCACCGATGTGCAACTCCTCATCAGGAGCAAATTCAGGTTAATTGCAGCAGGGTGAATTATGAGGCGCCCTCTGGTAGCTGATGCCTCTTTTCATTAGCCTGGGGACTCCAAACCCCTGGTCCTCCCTGAGATCCTCTGCTGGTAACACGTCCCTGTGCAGAGCAGTGGCAGTTAAATTGTTTACTCCTGCTTGAGACGGTGGAAAATTACTGATGTGCCTTCTCAGGGTCACCTCGCTTGCTGGGGAAAGTTTGGATAATTAGAGACAAGACTGTTTGCCCTTCTCCATTCTCCTGGCAACTGCAGATGAGTTATGTTAAAATGCCCGTGTCTCCTTTTCCCCAGTGTAGCAGCACCCCAGCTCTGCGCACAGAGTGCTCCCTGCTACAGCCAGCACCTGCAAAAGGTGGGGAGGTAACTAATGAGGGGAACATCATGGGGCACCTGGGTATCTCCATTAACGAGTCCTAAAAACTGCAGGTCTACAACTGCAGTCAATCTCTTACTGTTACTGTTTCTGTAATGATGATTACTGCAGCGGCTGGGTGTTTAATTATCCAAAAATGACAACAAAATCATACCGGGGGGGAACAAAATGTCACAGTGCTGCAAATTGCCCCATCAATCACCTGGTTCCACCTGATTTTTCAAGCCCAGGAAACACCAAAGCTGGCGCTGTTGGGGCAGGGAAAATGCTGCTGAAGGAATGGATGGTTGTTCCACGAAGGCTTGAAAAAAAGAAAAGCACCTGGATGGGAGGCCAAGTCTCCTGAGGACACTGTTTCTGCAGGCAGGGAAGCTGGATGTGCCGACTCACCATGGCTGTGAGGCAAGGGAACATGATATGGGAAGATGGACAAAGAGAAAAAGCAGGAAGAACATGGAGTGATTCATGCCAGGACCTGAGGGAGGATGAAGCCCTGCACTTCGGATGGAAGCATGAATGTCAGAGACAGGACATGATGGCTCCAAACCTGTTTAATGCCCCTACCTGACTCACTTTTCTAGTATATTCCACATTTAAAAATACATCACATCGGCAGGCGAGCATGGTTGAAAAGAAAAACGAAAACACCCCTTCTCCCTCTCTCTTTCTTTAAGCAAGGCAAATAACACACTACTGTATTGAACCACACCACACTGTTATTTCCTCTGCAAGGAGCACAGGCTGCAGACAGCATGTCCTGTTCACTCCTGCTCTCATAGAGGAAATTAATGAGGACAGGTTTCCAAAGGATCCTTATTGCATTTCCTCTACTCTAGGTCACTGCTGGGGGCGTGGAGAAGATGGTCAGACTGGCAGCACAATCCTGTGAGTTGACTTTCCCTGGGAAAACCAGTGTGGCAGTAGATGCTTGGAGCATTCAAAGCAGGTACTGAGGTTTTCCCAATAGTCAGTTTTTTGAAACCTGGTCTCTCCCCCTTAGGCAGATTCACGTTCCTTGTGTTTGAACTTCTCAAGGTAGAACAGATCAATAAAAATTATGTTTTTCACTGTCTGATCTGCAGTTGCTGTTTCAGGTGCCACAGCTGCCACTAGAAAAGTCTTTGCAACTACATCTGGGAGAGATTTTCTTCCACAAGTGAATTTTTTGAACACAATAGCCTATAATTACTCAGTTCACTATTCTGCTAAATAATCTGTCAGAACACAAAAAAACTCTTCAGTGTGTTCTAAGACTAGAAGAAGCAGTTTATCTTGCTTTAAGTTACAGTTACACATTCTGCCAATCCCTGTAGTACATGATGAACGTGGCTCTGAAAGAATTGAAGGCACTTTTGGTAATTAAAGGTAATTCATTTAACCAGATATGGTTAAAAGTCTCTCTGGTCAAATGGGGGATTAGCATAGATACTAGATTTAATACATCTAAAAGGTAGAAACAAAAATTTCTTTTGTGTTCTTTCCCAAACCACAATATTCCTTAATAAATGCAATCAAGTTTTGCATGTAATCTGTTTAGTGAAAGCTCTTAGTTCAGTAAATTACATATTAATTGTTTTCATTGTAAAACATATTTATTTGTTTAAATACTGCTACTTCCTCTTAAGCCTTTTATTTTTTAAATAATTGTAACCAAATATAAGATATCATCACTGAGATTAATTATAAAAATGAAATGGTCCAGTGAGCTGGAATAAAAGGAATAATTTCTTATGGAAATTGTTGATTTAGGAGCTTTCATCGTAATGACTTCACATCTGAATATAGAAACACATTTATTCTTACATTAAATCTCTCTTTTTCAAAACTTTAGTGTACACTAGAATACAGACAGGTGCAGCAAGTATTTCCAAAGAGCATGGATGTGTGTTTTCCTGAGCTCATACTCCAGATGGGAGAATCCAAGTGATGCCCTGGGGGAGTTGTTCCCATGCAGCCCCATCCACACTCTGCCCAATCCCACCCCAGTCCCAGGCACATGCACATTTTTAGGGAAGTCAGGGGCCTTCTGGAGCCACCCTTAGAGGGAAAACGCAGCACAGAGCTTTAGTGGGGTCTGACAGCTGCCCTAGGACCAGGAATCCATGGGATTTGCCCTCAGGGAGTGACAGCTCCACCTTAAGAGAAGGCAAATATTCAACAGGATACGAGTTCTGCAGTAAATGGCTCTATTTTAAACAGGCAAGACAGGCTCTGGGTAGTTTTTCTGTAGAGCCACCAATTTTTCCTCCACACAGTTCTGCCTCTGAGGAGGATTCCTGCCTCCACCCTGGTGCTGACCATGCAGTCCCACCACGTGCCACACCTTTCCCAATCCATACAAGCTAACCAGGGTCTGCACTGGGCTCCTTCTCAAAACCAGACAGCACAGTGGAGTGACAGGGTGATTTACCTAAATTCTCCCATTACTCAGACTTCCTATGACTATGGTTTGATATCTGGTGCAACCCCATCCCTTTGCAAAGTCAGATCAGACTCACTGTTTTCTGTAAAGCCAGCTCGCTACAAGCAAAAATTCTGCCTCCTTGCAGAGACTGTTTGCAGGTGTTATTCTGGGCTAGAACACAGGCAAATGAAATCCCAGTGCGAAGGTTAATGTGGAAATCCTCCTGAGGGAGTAACACAAAACAATGTGCATTTCCTCCAGCAGGCTGTTTAAAAGATGTCAAGCACACAGATGCCATTCTCTTCTGCTCAGAGACACTGTAGCTGTGACCAGTGAGCCATACTGGGCAGAAAGAGCACTCCCAATGGCATAAAAGAGGAAGGATTTGCTTCTAGAGAAGGATCTCTGGAGACACAGCATCTCCATCTTAGGACAACTGCCGGCCTCCCACAGTCCCAGCTGATGCCAGGCAAGGCTCGTGAATATTCAAACCTCAGCAAAAGGGAAACACACACGAGCCACGAGCACTCCAGCAGAGATCACAGTACCTAAAATAGCCACCACCTCGTCGTCCTGGATGACTTCCAAGGATCCTGAGACCACGAAGCAGAGAGCATCGACGCTCTCCCCGGCATGGTAGATGAGGTCCCCTGGGGCACAATGGATGGTCTGGAACTCCACGGCCAGGGCTCGCAGGCAGCCGTCGCTGGCCAGCCGGAAGGCAGGGTGCTCGTTGAAAACCTTCCTGTTCAGGTGCACGCAGATGTCTGCTCTCATGTCCTTTGGGCAGATCGAGAGGACCTGGGTGAATGAAACAATGGAAGAACGATCAGCTGGGGATGGGGCACCAAGGCCACCGCTGTATGAAATAACCGGATGGAGGGGTCTGATGATGTGCCTGCTGGGGTCCTGAAATCTGTCCATCCATCACATCCATCCATCCATCCAGTCATTTCTTAAAGCTGATCTGATCCTGATTTGGGGTAGTCTTTTCCTACCCATCTACTGCTTTCACTTTGTCTGAAAGGTTGATGTGGAAGACAGGACAGTTCTGTTACACTGTGCTCACTCCCAACAGTTTTCACCCTCGTTTTCCAGAATTGCAGGTGGAAAGGCTTTGTCCTGTCTGTGGGTGTCCCTCCAGACCTGGTGCCCAGACTATCTGCCTCTTGCTATGCTCAGTCCCTGCTGGAGCACAGAACACACAAGAGCTGAAGGAGCTCGAGGACATGCAAAAACAGACCATCCACAATAGGAAAACACCACATTTTGCTCACACTCAGAAAGCCCAGCATTCAGAAGTCTTGATGTAAGTGACCACTTACCAACACGTGTCCAAGCACGCCCAGGGCTCAGTTTCAGTGAGATATACAAGGAATTACCTGCCCAGGAGGGCTTACAGACTAGAAAACCCAAAGAGATTAGAGGAAAAAGGGAGTATAATGAAACCTCATGACATGTAAAATAAAGATGAGTGAAGAACTGTCCACTACGAAGACATCTTCATTGTAGATCAAGTAAATAAGACCTTCAACTAGTTTCTTACCGTAAATAGCTTTCCCTATTGAAACAAATACACCCGAAGAAAGAAAGTGAAAACCTGTGGATCTTGTTGGGTTTGTAAACTGTGTGTTTAATATCTGCATGCCCTCCTAAACACACTAACATCCTTATAGCCTCAAAATGCACAGCAGCTAATTGCACTGAGAAACATAAAGCCTTTTAATGTTTTCCTAGGATAAATGAAAAGAGCATGAGACTAAGAGCACCCTGGAAGTCTTATATCAAGAAGACTGCAGATCAATAGTACTGATTAATTTCTCATCATATGGAATTTATCTGGCAGCTTGCTCTGCAGACAGTGCAGGAGACAGGGACACTGGGTTAATGAATTGACTATCACGGAATAATAGCAGAGGGAGACTCTGGTAACCCTGACTAAGCTTTGAGGCAAACGGTCATGTTAATGAACTCAAGCCACGATTTTAATTTCTTTTTAATGCAGGAGAGGTATCAACAAATTGCTGCAGAGCATTACTAAAGCTCCTAAACCATAGAATGTGAAAAGAAGAAATAACTTCTATTTTAATAGTAATATTTAGTCCTTTTCTTATTTAGATAGATCCAAGTTCCTTTGGGATCAAAGACATACTGAATGCAGAAAAGTGAAATAGAAGTTATTCTCCCTTTCTCTGTACTATGACAGTGTGTGGTGAGAAGGGGCTTCTGTAACCATCTGCACTAACCTCTTCCACTCCAAATGTTCCCATGAATCCCAGAATACCTGGTAAAACTATAGCGTAAAAGGCCCTGACTTAATGTTTTCAAATGCTACAGGGTATTTGTTCCAATGGACAGCAACTCCCCCTTTCAAAACATGTATTGTTTCTGAACTGATTTTTTTTATTTTTTTTTTTTAGTTTTCAGGCAACAGCCAAAGAATCTATGATCTTTTTGAGGTAAAAAACCTGCAATAATCATGAATCTCTTCCATATATAGTTGTTCGTAGAATACGACCAGGTCACCTCTGAATCTTGAAAAACAGAAGAGCTAGAGGATGCCTAACACAATGAAGGCTCTCTTTGGAAACTTCCCCCTGCATGAGATTTTCTCACTTAAAACCAGCTTCCCAGAGCTACCAGATAATTAGTTTTTATTTTAGTTTCCACAGAGTAAGTCAATTTGGGTTAATGATATTTTTCTGCAACAAAATGTTGTACAGAACACATTAAAATCCCCTGCATAAGTGTGTTTTATCATAAAAAATAGTAATAAACACATTTGACAAGGCATATTCTAAATAAGCCATCATTTGCATTAGCAATAGTATCTTGTCTGAGTCACTATAGACCATATCCTGTAGCATATTTCCATAATTTAGTAGGGGCAAATGTCAATTTTACAAATATCTATTTACCTGAGTCATTCCATTTACAAGTAGAAGCATCAGCACACCTTAGTTTCTCAGTTAAAAAAAAAAATACTTTTGAGAGTGATTGTTTCACCTCGGCCTTACTTGTGGATCAAACAGAAAGTTTGTCTTTATTACAATAAAACAGAAACATGCCATCTTTCTTCATCTCAATAGTAACTTAATGAAAAATTCTGCTTTCTTTTCTACCATGATTGATGATTTTTAACATTTTTATCTACTCTTGGGCCTGAATCATGGTTATAAGTTTTTTATGTCCCTTTACTACTTTCAGAAATTTAAGTGCTTTTGACTTAACAAGGCCATGAGCTAGGAATTCTCAAACATTGCTCTTAAGAAAAATGTCTGTGTTCATACATGACTGATTACCAAATTTTAGCTTTTGAGCTTCCAAACCGCAGAAAAAAATCACTTTAACTGTTGAAGAGGTTGTTCCTGTAAGATTCTGAGATGTTCCGGGACCCTTTCTTTGTTTGGAATGTAAAATAATTGTGTCCTTCAAGAATAAAAGCTACTTTTTTATGCAGCATACCATTTCCTCACAAATACAGACTTAAATACAGAGTATTAAAAGTGAACACTCAAAGAATTACTCTTTTTATAGACACAAGCAGCATATCTATCATTACGCACTGTAATATGAAGAGATAGAAAAAAAATCCATTGCAGAGAGAAAAGCAAGTCTTAGAAAGCATAATTCAGGAATTTTCTGATGCCATGATAAAGTGATTCTCCTAATGACAAATCACTGTACAGCGATATATGGAGATACCAGTTACCAACGATATCAGCAGTAAATGAGTAATGATCTAAGAGTAAGCCAGGAACAAATATGCTTAATTTGAGTTTTCTTGCCTGCTACATAGGCATTGAGAACAGAGAATGAAACAGGTGACAAGTAAAACAAATATTTAATATTAGAAGACTAGGCAAGGTATTGTTGACTGCTATAGATAAATGTAGATATAGGTAGGGAAAAAAGCAAAGACAGACAATTGCAACATTCAGCTTTGTGTTTACTGCATACTCTTCAAATGAGCACTTTCAAATTCAGATGAATACTGAAAATGACCTTTGGACATTCTTATTGTGAATTGCTCTCACTGAGATCTCAGCATTTTTAAGGTAGCACGCAACCAAAGAAATGCACACCAGTAGCACCACGGCTGTCCCCGAGTCCATACTGTGTACAGATGCACACACATGGGTGCAAAAAAAGAAAATTCAGGTTAAGGGAGAGGACATCCTGCAATGCTCAGTCTTTCCCCTGTGAAGGAAATGCCTCCAACACATCCTGGCAGCAGAACCAAAGCTCAGCTGGGACACTGGTTCTGCCCTGTGTGTCCTCTCAGCAGCGCAGCAAAAACCACCAAGACAAATTTCTGAAGAGGAGATTTCCTTGGGGATTCCCTGGCCTTTTGCAGTGAAACCTGCAGCGTGCAAGGCAGGCATGGTGCTCAGGTCACTGATGGCAATGCTTTGCTAAGTGAGGGGTTTGGAGCATGTGGAGGGAGCAGGCGCTTGTTCCAATCTGCTGCCACAAAATTTGCTCTGTAATAAATCCGCAGCCACAGACATTGCGGCCACCTCTCCCCTACATGAAAGAACAGAACCTGCTATGTATCAGTGCAAAATCAGAGGAGAAAGCTGAATTCTACCCAGAGGAGAATCTTTACTGGCTGTACCAACTCTGATTTCACCAGGAAGGAAACAAGGCTCCCTGAACAGCACACAAGCGTCCACAAAAACCTGAACCTCTACAAAGCTGAGGGAGGAGAAAGGAAAGCAGGGAATAATATTTATCACTTTCCCTCTTTGCACAGGAAGCTGAATCTCCTCAAAGTCAGTGTAAGACAATTGCTGAGCTGTGCCATCACCACCTGATACAGCCCTCAGCACAACGGCTCCCAAAGCAAAGACTCAACAGCACCACCATCTCCAAATCACCTCACATGGAAAATGCTGACAGTGAGAGAATGGCTTGTGGCTGCTGCTATCACTTGGGAAAGGCAGGAACCAGCTCTGGAAGACCCGCAGGGAATTGGCACAAAACGTCTCACAGTCTTTTCAGCTTGAGACCTGTAAGGGTGGGGAATTAAACCCCCCCAGGAGGCTCCATCTGATTTTTGAACTCCCTCATCCATTTCCTCAGCATGTACAGGCAGTTCAAGATAAGCTTCCTGAACAGCTCAAAGAGCTCTACGGGGAGCAGAGATTATAAAAAATTCAAACAAAAGCAAATGAATCAAAACAAAACCTGCACAGATTAAGAGCGTGTCCCAACAATATCTTTTAGGATGGGTTTACAGGTTTAGGTATTTGTTAAAAAATCCTCCCCAGCTGGAAAACACTACAGGATAGCTTAGCAGGTATTACAGAATCTGTTAAGACTTGTCAACAAAAAGGGCAGAGGCCAATAAATCGTGAACATTAGCTACCAATCCTCTTTCAGCACACAGGATTCCACATTTTGAGGGCTGCAGGTAGGGAACATATTGACTAATAACCAAGCCAAGAGCTTTAACATTCTGTGGTGTAATAACTCGGGTTGTTTCCTAAATGAATAACTGTAATAAATATCAGAGATACTAAAAATGCCAGCTTTGAAAATAAAGAAAATAAACTCCTCCAACCTCAAACCCATTTGAGGCCACAGACAGGTCTTTTTATTTTGTGGAGGAAGGCCACTCTGAGTTTTCAGACATATTCAGCAGTCAGAATCAGCTTCAGCTCTTTCCAAAACACCCACAATACTTACTAGGCAGCTGACCAAGTTACTCAGATTTTTAGAAAGATTTGGCTCATTTGAGTATGAAATTCTTTTTTAAGCCTGGCTAAAAGTGTTACATTTGGCACTGGATGGAGGCCAACGAGACAAAGGTAGGAAAACAGCTGATTGGCAAATCACAGCATTTTTTCTGTAACAATCAGGTTATTTTGAAAGGATCTCAAAGATGATGGATGGAGCTGAGCAGTAATTAACCCTGCATGCCTTAGGTTAGTCACAATACATCACTGAGTATCTTGGCACTAAGAACTGAGTATCAGCAGCAATGGTGTGCTCTGTCTTAATTGCAGTAACATCCAAAGTCACTTGGATTTAAATGCTCTGAAATCGAGATCTGAAAATCACATCTAAGTTGAGTTTGGCCTGTTTTCTTATTAATAATACATGAGCTGAACCAGTGATTAAAATGGATAGATTTAGTGGTATCGTAACAAAATTAACGTGTTTTTTTTAACCAAGTAACCTGTTAGAGAGATTTAAAAAATCCCTAGAAATTGCCTGTGGAGTCCATTAAATTCAGTTTTGTCAACACAGATATAATCTGGCTAAGGATTTGCAAATCAGGGCAAGATGAGAGGTAAGATATCTTTAAGGAATCAAATGGTTCACCAGCACAAGGGCTACTGGTTTGTCTAATATACTGAAAATAATAATACTAATAACATCCACAGATAACCTCAAGTAGATCCCAGGTTTGCCTAAAGGTTGAATATTTAAAGGTTTTATTGTTCTCAGTTCGGTTGTCATACCGATAGCAAGCACAATTATTGCACAGCCTTCTAATGGGGCAAGGGATAGCACACTACTGGGAAATCTATCCTTAAAAAACAGGTTTTTTGATAAAACAAGAAAAAACAAACATCAGAAAGAATGTGTCATACATCAAAGAATTTCTCAAGTCACAACATCGTCTTCTGGCAGTTAAGGTTAACCTTGGAAGAATGGAACTGTTCAGTGCACTATTTTATTTTGTGTTTCTTCTGGAGACGGCTTTATTTTCTCACATGCAGCATTATGTAAAGACACTCAAGGAAAGGAAGGATGAAAACAGATGTGGAGAAGACCTTCCCTGAGATGTGGTCTGGAACTGACAGCCCCTTTGTCTGCTCCATCCCTTTGGTAGCAGTGCTCAGGAAATTGCCCAGCCCATCCACTCAGAGACGTTCCCCCAGGAATTAAGCTCGTGAGCTGCTCCATAGCCCTGACATCTTCTCAGGCACAACAAGTTCACCATTTATTCTGTATAAATCCCATGAGATTACATCCAAGAGGCAGAGATAACTGTGAATACTCTTTCCTGGTCCTGCAGAGTGCATACAGGAGGCAAACAACCCATAAAGGGGAAACAGAAAGCCCCACTCACAGGCCCATGGGAAGAACAGTGAGATCCTGAGCATCTCTCCTGCATCCTGCTCTCCAGAGATCCATGGATTCCAACTCTACCTGTTCCTAGCTCAGTTCTGTGAGGTGAGGCACAACTCCTTGTTCTCCCTGACCCAATCTGCAAGGAACGACCAACAACCTCTATAACGAAACAAAAATACTTTTACAATGATTTTTACCTGCCCTTTCCAGCAGGGAACTGTGTGCAGCTGTCACAGCTGGTGTTGTGGAAGTTCTCTTTGGCCACAAAGACTGGCAGCCTTCTACTCCTGGTCATCCACAAGGAAATCCAGCCAACACTTACGGACACCTTAATGCGATGGGATGTGTCAGGAATGGCAGCCTGATTCTTCTTTGCTGTCTCAGGGTATCACTAATTATTTCTACAGCTCTTGAAGCTCTTATTAACAGCAAACATGAATAAGCTGTACTGTCCTCATGGAGATTAATGTTTAATGAAGTTACAACCTGCGTCTATTTACCATAAACCCATCTCCTTTATGAAAGCTTAGTGGGCCAGCAGTGAATAATTCTAATACTGTGTTATGTTCCTGTGATTTCCATTTCAGTCAGCAAAAATGTGGAATTGCCTTTCATTATCCCAATTGCCACTGATGTTCAGGTTGGAACTAAATAAGATGACTTTTTTCTCATTCAACCTATGGCTTTTCTGAAGGAAACTACTGTTGAAACATGATAGACAATTATTTAATTGCTTTCTGAGCAAACTGTAAGCCATACAACAGCACAGAGGTCAAGATGAGAAAATCTTCGGGTTTTACAGACTTTTCAGAGTGTTATCATTAGATAAGACCTTGAGACATCTGCACGTTAGTTAATGGTTGTTCTGCTTTCTGGGATAATGACCTATTTCTTACAGAAGAGCTAGTATCTATAAATTTCTCATTTGCTGCCTGGATATCTTACTAAAAACTAAGATATCTGAACTCAGTGTGTTTCATATAGCAAATTATTACTGCAAAGATTTTTATAGTCTACTTAATACTGCTCATATACACAGAAAATACTGCCTCTGTTTTTACCTCTCACAAAAAAAGAAAAACTCAGGTTCTGATGGGTGAGAGATACTGTTTAATGCTTAAAGGCTTTTCAGTTTGTCATGTTTTCAACCCTGCTTGTTATTAGATGAGTATCCCCAAAATCTGCAATATTAAACATAAAAAAAAAAAACTTAAAAAAAAAATCTCATCAGGTTTGAGCCACTGTTACACCAGGAGATAAGTGTCCATGTATTACATATCTCATCCCAGCTGTCAGAGGAGGGCTCTCATGTTTAAGTGATTTAAGATTATGGATCAGAGGCCACTTGCTTCCCCTTAGGTAATAATAATAAATATGCTAATGCTTTTACTGTCATTGTTAATTCCTTGTTTGTGAGCACTCAGAGACAGGCTGAAGCAATGTGGTCTGAAGGCAGGATTTGAAGATGAGTTATTCCCAAGGAGATCAGGAAAGCCAAAATCTGAGCTTAAGGCACCTCCAGTTCAGTGTGGGAGACCAAGTCCTTTTCCACATACAAGGAAAACACACTGAGGTTTTAAATTCTTTTCAGGAAATCCTGCTACGCAGGCAGCAAGGACTAGATCTTCACTTAACCTCCTCCACTCTGACTTCTACTTTGCCTTCACGTCTCATGTAAGGACTCCTGAGTTTTGTCAAGACCTTCTTTGGGACTACAGACACCAAATGTGCCCTTCAGGGATAAATATTTGAGGCAACAAATCAACACGTGTGAAGTGGCTGCAATTTCAATTAAGTTTTTAACTTATATTTTGATTTCAAGTGTATTAATTTAAAAGCTTTAGTTATCAAAGAAACACATGTTAACTCTTGCTCAGAAATGCTAGGATCATTCAACACCAGAGAAACCTACTGTAATACTCATATAAAAAACCTCATTCTTCCTTCTTGTTCTTTAAATTTGGGTTTCAAAACAAAGCCATTTCAACATGCTGAGTGACTGAATGAAATGTATTACAAATTTGGGGCAAATGATGTCACAAAATGATGTGACAATGGAGATATATTTGGAGCAATTTAGGATGTAGTAGAGTGTATTAGGCTGAAAAACATCCTTGGATGATGGAAACTGTCTGATATGTCTGATGGAAAATGAAAAGCTGAAATTCCCCAGTAATTACGCAGCGTCATCAGCACATGTGTGTTTTGCAGGCTAATAAGAAGCTTAATGAAGAGTTCATAAAAATTAAGGAAAATGGGAAATCATGTGATGCAAATATATCTCACAACAAACTGCTCAGAAAGTCATTACTGGAGCTTTGAAAATGAAACTGGCAGAAACTTCTAAGGTCAGGTCCAGGCTGTCAGACAAAGCAGTGCAGAGAAGCAATCCAAGACCTGGAAAAACAATCCTCTCCTCCTGTTGGGGCTCTGAAGGCTGAAAACTTTAAGCTTTCTGAATTGAAGGGTGCCAGTCCTCAAGCGAACACCTCACTTGAATGACAGCACAGAAGCAGTGTATGTGTACTTTGGATAGTTTGGGTAGTATTGTGTGATCTCACAGGGTGAAAAACTTAGATTTAGGATTTTAGTGTATGGTGATATATGGGAGCCAAGATGGAGAACTTTGGGTGTGGATTAGTTGTCTTTTTGCACCTTCTTCTTCACGAATATGGGTGGGTTTCTGTAACTGGGTGAAAGAGGTCCATCTTGCAGGCTTTGGGTGATCATAACTGGATTAGAAGCATAAATAATATGGATGTTAACTGTTTATTGTAAAACTGGGACTTAAATAGACTTGAATAGACACCATTTTAGCTCACTTTCTCAACTTGCTAAAGAAAGCTCACATCTCCTGAGTTTGTAATAGATAAGGATAATAAATTTCAGAGTGAGACTTCAAAAACAACGTCTCCTGAGTTTTATTTGCCCTGACCTTGGAGCAGAAAAAAGCCAAGCAATCCCACATCTTCCAAGCTGGAGCACTGTCTGGACTCAGCAGCTCAGCTGCAGGTGCAGTGCATCCCATTGGCCCCTCTGTACCCACAAAAATAAATCTGGGTACCTTGGGGGTCTCTCTGCTCCCGTCCTCCTGCCGTTCTGGGTTTGGTGCAGATGGATGCAATTTAAATATAGAGGGTCTTACAGCAAGGCTTGAAGGATTAATGAAGGACCTGAGGCAAGAGAAACCACCCACCCTAGATGACCAATCTCTAGGACTGTACCGCTGTTTCTGTGATTTTTTTCAGCTGGAATTTACAACCATTTTTCATTTGTTTGGGTGACGTACATCCTAACACCTTCCTGAGTGGAGATAAATGTCAGACTGGCTGCAACACAGCTTTCCAAGCTTTTGCTAAAGGCAAGGTTTTTCCAGCAGAAAGCAAACTGCCTGATCCTTGCCCTCGTACAGACCCTGGGATCCTCTGTGCAGGCACTACAGGCCGCTGGAGCTGCTGCTTTTGCAGACCTGCAGGCTGTAAGGGACACGAAATACCAAATATCCAACCTGGTGCTTAAGCTCTTACATTTCTCCTGTCTCTGTTCTTCTGTACCATGGGCTTTTCTGGGAAGCTCGATTAGCTGCCACTACTGATGTCAAGATGCAGAGGTTCCTGAAATCCTTCCGCTGTTTTAAATTGGGTCTGGATCCAGGTCTATCTTTAGGCAAGTCTTCACCAGGGGAAAATTGTAAAAAACCTAAGTCACAGGTTTTACAGGTAAATTAATTATCTAGCTAAGCAGCCACTCCATCTTGCAGACCAGCGAACAATGCTTGCCATGAGTCGGAGATTATGGCTCTAACTGCGTTTTTATCATCTATAAAACCGGACATGCGGAAACTATGGTAGGAAATTCCAGTAATTAAAGCATAGGTTCTCCTAATTAACTGCAAAGCATCATTAAAATCTCATGAAACTGTAGTGGAGTAACACAGGACTCTGGCTTAACTGCAAGGATATAAATGCAAATGGCAGTTGAATTTTCATGCAGTTTGAAGTTTTTACAATACGGCTGAATGTATTTACAGTAGTTTAGAATAGAAAAACTCACTTTTAACATGTGTGAATCAGGATTAGGAAATTAGGGTATTAGTGTATAAGAAGTTAAGATATTAAAGAATGTGGCACATTGAAGCACTAGAATCAAAGAAATAAAGATTTTTGCCGCTTAAAGTAGTTGTATTTGTGGTGGTAAACTGAATTTCACAGCCAATGACAAATAAGAGAACTGGTGTTGCATCAGCATGATGTAAGGCTAAATTTTTCAGTGCAGAGACTTCATCCTGACACACCTGAACAATCTGCATCACCCTCACATATTGCCCCAGAGATTCAACTGAAGAAAGAACTTTAAAGCTCTGCAAGCACATTTCAAGAGTCATCTGTCATCTGTCATGACTCTTCCTTAACTCCTTTGGACCCTTGGCCTCTAAGTCCTTAGGAGGGAAGTCATGGATACTGGATCTTGAATGCCTAATTTAAGCTGACGTGTACCAGGCCCACAGGAGCATCGTTGATCCTCACTGAACAAAAATCTGTACCTATAACTGTTTTATCTTGCCTTATGTTCAAGGCACTGCAGGTGGAACCCTTCCCTCATCTGACTTCGATTCTCTGAAATATCCAAGGCTGGACAGACTCACTGCACATGCAATGCAGTAAGAGAACTCTTGAGGACAAGTCTTGAGGTCATTCCTGGCACATGATGAACTGCTCTCCAAAGATGACCTTCTTAAATCAGCTTCTGAAGAAACCTAAATGACCAGTTCCTTCTGAGGGCTGAAGTCCCGTAGGACTTCCACCCTGGCATGGATGCCAACAGCACCACATTCTCTGTACCTCCCTACCAAAGACCTGAAGTGCCAGTCCACAGATTTGAGCTCAGGGAGATCAATCTCTACTGCCATTAAATCCTATACTAATTATGCTGATGGATACGCCAGCGTCCTGGGCATCAGCAAAAGGTCCAAGCCAATCAAACTCGTTTAATTGCAATGCACAGATGTCAATACTTCTCAGGATAATACAGATGTAGTTTAGACACCAAATTATGTTCTTGGGCTAATTTGAAGACCAATTTTCCATTGATTTCAATAGTTAAGTACAGTAAAATTATTTAGTATTTGGACAAACTAAGACTGGAAAGCAGAAAACATGTACCACAAGGAAAAATAAAGGCATACATTCAAAGCAGCAAAACAGTCCATTTTTAAAACAACCAGGGTTTTCTCCGAACACAAATATAATAAAGGTGTAGCATGCAGTCAAGAATTTGTTGGTAAATTATAAAATATAAATATATAAAAATTATATATAATTATATAATTTATATATTATATATTATATAATTTATATATTATATATATAAATTATATATGCTATACAGTCCACTTTCTAAGAAAGCACACAATGGACACAAACTCTTGCTATCTAAACTGTACCTTCGGTACTCATACCTTTTCTGTGTCAATTCCTTTAGACATGGACCAGGTTGAGACAATGTAATCCATGACTCTTTCACTAAGGCCTTTTGGGACTTGATATAATTTTAGGAAATCCCTCACATTGTTCAGCATCTCATGGTACCGGTTGGTGTTGGCATACATTTGCTGGAAAATGGTCGTGACGTTTCCAAAAATAGTTGCATAAAGAAGAGCTGGGGGAAAAAAATATGAAAATTAATATGTATGCTCTAGTAAATGCTAATCATAATTCAAGGATAATGTTAGAGAATTTTATGTTTTACATTCTTAGATTAGACATTACAGACTTTTCAGAAAAGAGAAATATTCTGGTATCTCATAACACCAGTGTGCTCCACTGCGTCTGTTTTTGACATTATCAAATACACAGAAATGTGCCTGTAATTTTTAATAAACTTTGCTCAGAGATACTTTATAGCAGAATTCAGCTATGCATTTCCATATTGCTTGTTTAAAAAACAACAAAAACTGCAGCCTACAAATGGTAAGAAATAAGCCACTGTGAAAGGAAAAAAGGCCTTCCATCACTCAGTGCACAACCCACTATTACCTCATTCCAGAAATCTCACTTTGTTTCCCATCAATTTACTATTGTACATCATCCCTACATGGGAGGTGGCATTTTTAAAGAAACACGGTACTCTCCTAAAACCTATCTAATAGATGAGCTGTGCTTCCATTTCACACAGTGCTTTTTATATGTCCAGGCAGAAATCAGATGTCAAAGTTCATCACAAATACAGGATCACACCAAACTAGGTCACACAATGTGTAGCAAAAATGAACACAAGATTTCTGTTTAAGAAAACACAGCAGAATAACAGTCGGTGTGATGTTACAAGGGCAGTTTTTTCCTTGCTCTTCTGATTGCTGCATCATATCTGCAAACTACAGATTGATTTTCTATACCTCTGTATCCATTTAGACATATATCAACACTTAGGAGAACAAGTATATGGATTATAAAAAAGTTTAGCTGGATGAGTGCTGCGTAACTTTTTTATTTCTTTAGCTTTCTCTGCTCTTTTGGACTTTTGCAGCAGGACAAACCTGATGAAATACCACTTCTCTTAAGTGCAACACCCCTCATCCTTCTGAATATCCTTCTAAAGTTGCTGATTTATCATGCACTCATCTCATCAGGTATGTGAGGGCAAGAGTATCTCTGATGTTAGATGCTACTGGAAATCATTATAAATGTAGAGAGCAGCCCTAATTGCCCCCAAAATGCTGTCTTTCTGCCAGAGCAGAATTTCTACAACCTGTAACTACAGCTAGACTGCATCTGCAAATCCAATGCCTACAACCCAACTGGCCATGCAGACCTACTCAGAGGACACAGACTGATTGAAAATGTGCCTTGTAAGGCTTGAACAAGGAGATTTAACTGTGACACCTGCCAGGTAGGAAACAGCTGAGAATGCCATGGTGAGAACAGCCTGTTTGAAGCAACTGGCACCTATTACCTCCTCTTGGCAGAGAGGATTTGTAGAAAAATATATGGCCAGAGAAGAAATTCCAGTCCCGTGTCTCATAAAATAGGGTCCTGGAAAAGTCGTACTTAAAAAAAAAAAAGGTTTCTTCAAGAAATTAAGGGTAGAATAAATCACTGGATCAAGCACATAAAATGCCTGTAGACACCATCCAGCAGTACCTCACTAAGCCAGAATCCACAAGGCTGTGGAGTCTGCACAGACAAACTCAGCATAATCTCCCTGCTGGAAACCAAAGCCTTCCTTTAGAGCTGGAAATGGTAAAAATGGTTGAGTTCATCTAAATACTCCAACCTCTAGCAGGTTGCTGCATGGAGGATCTTTGACCAAGAGTGAAGGGGAGCCTACTTAGATCTCCACAGCTTCAGAGCTGTGCCTCAAAGGCTCTCCTCACTCGTGGTGCTCCCCCATGCCCACACCAGTAGCTGCCGAGGGTGGTCTTGAGGAGAGACAAGATTTTTTGTAATTTACCTCTCTCTGTAAATCCTCTCCCCATCCCCGTTTTCTACATGATAACTAGAAAAGGAGGTCATTTGTAAAAAGCTGATTTTTATTGTTTTGCAGGTCTGGGTATGCCACAAAAGTTTGGAGATGCTGTCAAGCATCTAATGCTGCTGTCACCTTCAAAGGGTTAAGGCTCTCCATCAATAACCCATTATTGTCCATAATTAGCAAGTGAAGATATCTCAGAGAATTTCTATTTAATGAGGAAATATTGAAGTGACAAGTGTGAGTCTTACCCCTCACCTATAAAAAAACAAAGGCAGATGAGCGCTACCAAGGGCATTTCACTTTTGCTGTATTTTAATTATTTTTGGCAGGTGGAATCGGCAGTAAAAAACATTTGCAAAAGGTTCTGAAAAAAAAATAAAATGCTGTGCCTCTCTTTACAGTAGAAGTATTTAAACATCTAAAGAAATCTCTAAAGTTATTCATACACTTTAATAGTTTTAATTTAATCTCTCAGTTTACAATAAACAGGAGAGATGAGGTTGAAGGTGAAATTATGCAATTTCATGAAAGGACTGCTTAGGTCAAACTGCATTTATTCACCTTCTCTTTAATGACTTGAATTTCTCCAAACATTTCCTGTTTTGTTCCTACAGTCATGCAATGCTCATTAACTCAATTGTTCTACGTGTGTAAATCTGGAACAGTCTTCACTACATTTTATAGAGATAAATTTGATGTAATGATGCAGAAATATTTTTTCTCAGTCCTAAAGGTGCGGTAAGCAGTCCAACTGTAATTGTAGTTTCTATTTTTACACTTCAGTAAAAATAGAAAATCTCCCCAAAATTACATACAAGAACCCAAGTACTATATACTTTTACATATAAAATCTGTTACTATATTTGTACTTTTATAAAACATTTCTGAATTATTTAGCAACGGTGTTACATAACTGTTTTAGCCTATTTAAAAAAATAAGGAACTTTCTGAAAAAAAAATGACTCAGAGTTACCTAAATAATCCCAAAGCATTTCAGATCTCTTATTATCCTGACTGTATGCTAAATACATCCAGATAGGAACATATCTCTTAAGGAACTGAAGGCTTAATTGAGAGATCTGATTTTCCTTACGTCCTGCTCTACACTAGAGCATTATTAATCCAAGCATACACAGTGTTCCTCTAAACTGCAACTGTAAAGAAGATTAGCAAGGGGGTACCAGCCTCTTCTCCCAAATATCAAGCAACAAGACAAGTGGAAATGGCCTCAAGTTGTGCCAAAGGAGGGTTAGATTGGAAATTAGGAAAGAATTCTTCACTGAAGGAGTGTCCAGCAGTGGAACAGACTGTCCAGGGCAGTGGTGGAGTCCCCATCCCTGGAGGGATTTAAAAGACACAGAGATGTGGCACTTGGGGACGTAGGTTAGTGGTGGGAGGGCAAGGCAGTGCTGGGTTAATACTTGGACTCAGTGACCACAGAGGTCTTTTCCAACTTAAACACTTCTGTGAGGGAAAAATACAGATTTTCATTTCTGCATGTTAAGGCTTCTTGAGGCGACTTCTTCCTCAAGAATTTTTGATATTAGCTGTTCCTGCAAGATTTTTAGATAAGTATTATTAAAGTTCTGTCATTCAGGAGAGATTCAATAAAAACTCCAATATACATTTTTGGCCTAATTTTGGTACTGAGAGGTTGGCTTCTACGTACACAGGGGTGGCATCTGTGAGAAGCTGCTGGAAGCTTCCTCCATTTTCAGCAGAGCCAATGCCAGGCAGCTCCAGGACAGATGTGCCACTGGCCAAGGCTGGGGCAATTAGAATTCGGCCTCTGTGGTATCATATTTAAGAATAATAAGGAAGAAAAGGTATTGTGCAGATCTAACTACAGCCAGAGAAGTGACAGGAAGAGCTCTGCAGACACCAAGGTACCCACCTTGCATACCACCTTGATGCCTTGTCCGGCATCCAGACAGCGTCAAACCACTACAATTTACTAAATATAAACAGAGAGAAACCCAGTACCCAAATATCTGATTTATGATTTTAGAAGCTGAGCAGTTTTATGTTTATTTCTTTCCACCTCACCTTAATACATCTGCTCAGACTGCAAAATGTTTGCAGGCAATGTTTGGTGCAGCACCAGGCAGTGGCCATCTCCTACGTCAAACAGCCTCGCTGAGATGCTGCGGCAGCAAAAAGCTGCCACTTTCCTAACAGAAATAGCTTTCCTCAAATCCACCAACACATTTCAACCAAGTTACTACTTGGGAGAAAATAATCCTCCTAAGCCCCCTCCCCCATCACTGTTTTATAGCACTTTTTTGATGCCAGCCCCAGCCTCCCACCTCTCCCCCTCAGGGACACTCCTGTCTGCCAGCTGTGCCAGTGAAAGCACCAACACAGCCCTGTGGTTTTACAGCTCTTCAAAAAGGCCAACCTTGATTCTGAATCCCCAGCCCCACTAAATATTTTGCTGTTAAAATACTCTCCCCCATTCCAGCAATGTTTTACATCAGTGTTCAATCACTGTTTTTCCCCATTTACAGGGAGATGCCAACACCAGAGCACACTAACTTTTACATTTTTCTTCCAAAATCATCTGAAGCAAAGAAACAAAAAAAACCCAAAAAACAACAACAAAAAAACCAAACAAAAAAAACCCAAAAAAAAACCCAGAACAAAACTTTCCATCCCTGCAGCCAGATCACTGTATTATCCCATGACAAATCATCCAATTCATCCAATGTATTTATCCTCCTATAAGCCCCAACAGTGCCTTGTCACACCCACTTTGCAGAGGAGAAGCTAATGGGCAAAGGTCTGGATTCAGCAATGAAATTCAGCTCTAAACTCACCAAAACCATCTGACTGCTGAAATCAGGGGGGATTTGCACACAGGTGTGTCTGGTCAGAAGCCCACCACGACTCCAGGCTCCAGTCAGATTCCAGCACCAGCCTGGCACTCCCAGATGTGTGTCCTGCACTGCCCCTGCAGGGTGCTGGTGCCATTCCTACTCTGCAGGCACAGAAGGGGCACAGCTCCTCCCTGGGTCCAGCTGACATCCACCCCTGCTTTCCTGGCCCAGCAGCTTCCGGATGCTGCAGTATTGCAAATCCTAAATTAAGATGATAGTGATAATGAAGATGGGCCTGTAAAATCCCTGTTAACATTGATATTAGCTCGACAAGAACTAAATTATTATGTAAATTAGATGATTATCAGTGGTGAACTGTAGGAATTCACACTCACAGCTCTTCCCCTTGCACAGACGAGAGGGACAGCTGCATTGGAGGCAGTTGGGCATTTGGCATTCCTGATGCGTAAATTCTTATCAAAATGAAGGCTTTCAACTGCACTTGTATGGTCAGTCACTAATTTGTAAATGGTGAACCTGGGAGCTTTCTTTTTTTCGTGAGCCCACTGAGCTAATGGAAAATACTGACTTTAAAGCTCCAATGTCTCGACAGCATGCAGATGTGATGACCCGACCACCTGCACTTTTGCACAGAGCTGAAGCCCAAGACTGGCTGAAATGGTACTGCAAACCAGAGTCTAAAATTAAAGCTACCACTGTCCACAGCTATCAGGGGGTTTGGCTTCCAGTCCTGTGGCAGTGATGGACAAGAGATGGACAAGAGCTGGAGCTGGCTAAGGTTATTCAGCAGCACAGACAGAAAAATTCCTCATTTCAACTCCCTGATGATGGAGGGCCAAGGGCTCCCAGGTCTGATACTAAGCAGCCTCAGATCAGTTTGCACACACATTCCCTGCTCAACATCCCCTTCCACAGCCGCTTCAGGTTATTAGATTGCTTTGTTCCTTCACCGGAGAAACAGTGCCAGCCATCAGAAAGAGAGCCCTGTGCATAGGCTCAGGGGGGTTCCTGTTGGTATTGGGATTGAATTTCCTGCATTTCTTTCCATCAGAAAGCTTTACAGGTCTTGGGACTGCCAGGGTCTGCTTCTTCCTCATCACATTAGTCAAGGGTGTTAAGCAACACCAGGAAGGCAAAGCCTGAAAAATGGTGGCAATTACACCACAACAGGCAGCAGGGCAAACAGCAGTACCCTGTCTTAACTGAATGGTGAAAGATCACTTTGCTGGAAAAATCCTTATTTTGCAATGAAAAGGCCTTAATTCTAGAATATTTTTCTGTAAGAGCACTGAAGTAAGAGGCTGATTAGGGCTTTTTTTAATATATTTCATATGCAATGGAAATTTGGTTTAATGGGTCACTGCTTTTGATGTTGACAGTTAGAGCAGGAATATTTACCTTTCCATTTATCAGAACAGTGTGACACAAACACAGGTAAGAATTAACTAGTGAAATGAGTGAAACCATTGCTTACAACGATGCTTCATCATTCCTGTCTCTTCAGATGCCCATCACCTCCTTGCCAAATGGCATTTCATACACTGCACAAAGTCCTGTGCAAAGGTAAATGCTAAATAAAACACAATCACTTCCCTAAAGGAATTACAGTGGGTGCAGAAGGAAAGTAGAGAAGCAGAAGTTAATCAAAGTTCATGCGAATTATGTTCCCCCTGAATTCCACCAACTTCAGTGCCTCTACCACACTTTGGTCCATCCTTATTTATCATCTTCTCTTTTTTGAATATTATCTCCAACATTGCCTCATTTCCATGCAAATCTCTCCAGTATTTCGGAAAAAGCTGAATTGTACCTCTCAGACAATCACCCACCTATCACATAACTCTTTCTCTTTCCTTTCTCCACCAAAAAAATATTCCCAGAGGGCTGCCCTTACTCTTGTTACTGTCCAGAACTAAAACCCAGGGATCAAAACCATCCTGTGCCTCCCTCACTGTGCCTCAGTGTGTCAAAACTGTCACCAATAACAAGCACTGGACACAAAGGGTCTCCAGCACTACTGAGCTGCAGCACAGGAACCAAAGGGAACATCTCAAAAAAGAAAGAAGTTCCCTGAGCAAAGTTGGCAGCTGTCAGTATCCCTGTGTGAAAAGACTTCACAGCTCCGTGCTGGATTTGAGCCGCGAGGCTTTTTTCTCTTGTTGATTTTTTTTTCCCCTTTAATACTTTTAAAGGATTTTTTTTTTTTTTTCAGTGGGACACCAAGTTCTTGTCACATTCAGATGAACTCAGGATAGCAAATGTTGCTGGAGGCAGGATGCCAGAACATCACTCGCACACTGAGGGACACCACATAAATTGCCTGTCTTGTTAAAATATAATGGAAAATTTGTAAACACACCTTCAAAATACTGCACTGTATGAAAAGATGCTTCCAGCTCTCTGCTCCTAGGTTCTTTTTTTTTTTATGTGTATGCCAGTGCAGAAGTTTGTGCTGTATAAATCTACGTGCTGGTGTGGTTTAGGTACTCCTAAATATACATATACAGTGTAAAGGTGAACATACAGTATCAATGGGCCCAGAATTTCTGCAGCTGCAAATTTTCCTTTGAGTCTTCTAATTTGCTCATTCTTTCTAGTTCTTTCAAATCCAATTTTACTTATTCATTTAATTAAATGTTTGGTTTTATCTCAGCACAAATAACAAGAATGGATTTGGGACAATTAAAGGACTTATTGCAGCTATGAAATACAGGCCATGTACAGCCCTGAGCAGTGTGGTAAACACACTTGTTACCGTAACAGTGATATATTTATACAACAGCTGTCTGAAAATATTAATGAGACAGAGAACAGGTAAAGCAATATTGCTTCTATTCAGTAGAACTCAGCCTGAACTCTGTGTGAAGATGGATTTTTGTGAGCAATTATATGGTATTTTTAGGAACAAGTAAAGTACTTAACCCTTAATATTAAAAGCCTCAAATTTGGAGATGATGTTTCCATCCTATTATTTTCAGAGTAATTCTGCTTCATAAAATGACCACAAAACTGATTCACTGAACTCAACAATAATATTTCTTACTCATCTAAGCCATCACAGAAGCAGTTCCTCTCTAATCCCCCATCCCGCAAATTCAGCACTTCCAGACAGAGCTTAGTAAACTTTTGCATCCAAAATTTTCCATCTGATGCTGACAGATTAGCTCTGATTAAATTTCTCTTCCCTGACATGTTTACACTAAAACCAACGGAAAATAAAGAAAAGAGTTTCACAAGAAGTTGAAAAAATTCACCTCCAGCTTTTATAAAACTAAAATAATTCACAGCAAAACATTTTTCCTCCAGTCTTTTGATTCTGAATATTAGAAACCTGAACAATGGAAGAAAATCACATTTTAATGCAAAAAATGAGTCTTAACAGCTAAGAAAAAGTGGAACATTAATTATCTTCACACATACCCTCAGTTAATATGGCAATGGAATATTTTCCACAAACCCAAGCCATGAGTTCCTAGCACACTGCTAGCATTAAGGGCCAGTCCAAACCCCTTTTTTTTCCCAATTTATTAGCACCAGATTTCCATTTTATCAGTACATTTGTGCACATGACTGGCGTGAAGCCTGCTCCCGACTCCCATGCTTGGGCAGAGCTCGGCTGGACCTCAGCACCTCTCCTCATTTGCAGGAATAATGCTGATTTTGTCTAAAAAATTTCACACCAATGTTTTCAGACTTTCAAGGTGAATTAACTTCACTCTACTCTGATTATTCACTTTGGGAACCTGTCCTTCATGGCAGCATTGATTTAGCTGTGGCAGATGCTGAGCTGTCAGCAAGCCTGACAGCTTCTCCAGAGCTTCCTCTGTGGTTGTCTTGTAAAGCAGTCAATAGCCAAGTGAAACCCAACTGCGAAAACAAGCACGTTTCCCACTTTTATACTCTCTGAAATCCCGTGTCCCGCTCCCTGCTGCATCCTTCTGGGAGGAGGAAAGAAGCTGGCCTCTCACTTTGGCACTCAGCACTATCAATTAACCCCTGGTGTATTCAAAGCACACCCAGCTCCTGCCTGACACCTTGGTGGGACCGTGCTCATCACAGGTCTGTGGCTTGGCAGTCATTCAGAGCTGCCACAAAACCCCTTCTTACCAGGGGAGAAGGGCCTTTGGGGAAGGTGAATGTGCTTAGGAAAGGGTTCTGCCCCCTACACAATGCTGATTTGAATTCCAGCATATTTGGGTAGGTTTTACATCACTTCAAAGAACACCTACAGTCCTATGAAGACTCTCTGTGTTCAGCTTTGCAACAGGACACAAACCACCCTTGTGAGGGCAAAATGGCAGGCAACACCCCAGAAATGTTTTTGCACTGTTCATCAGAGGAGAAAGCCAGAGAGTAATATATATTTTAAATATATATTTTAAAATTATTATTTATTCATTTATTTATACATTTATATGTAGAACTGGACATCAGCAGCCCAAAGGCTACAAAAAGATCTGTTTTCAGGTGAAACAAGCTGTCCAAATACTGTACTGTTCACATTACCTCCACTTCTCCCCATGAGTCCCACAGCTCTGCACCATCCCCTTCTCCATAGTACCAAAAATAATAAACATTCCTGGAACACATTGCTAGCCATCAATGTTGCCCTGGCAGAAGGGGTTTGAGAATATTCAAAAGAACAACAAAAGATTGCATGCACTGTCAAACTAAGACCTAAAAAAAAGCCTGGCTTTTCATTTTGGCCTCAGTGCATGTATTGCTGAACTCTCCATGACTATGTGAGACTGGAAAAGTATCTTTATTTCCTGGCAGCAGCTCCTGGAGCTCTCCTCCCTGCCCAACTCCTGATCAGCACTTGTTTCTATCTGATTACCTCTCTGTTTTCTTGCTCACTATTCCAGGAAGGAGATGCTAGAATTAGATTTGCTGCATTTCCATTCCTACATTAACACTAATTTCACTGAAGTCAATGAAATTACACTGATGTCTGGAGAGTGTCTGAGGAGAATAATTGAGTGTATTTTATCACTTTCCTTCAACTTTTTTGGTGACCGTTTCATGGCATTTTTAAATGTCCCATTTCACAAAAATGCATTTATTCAATGAAGTTGCTCTGTGGGACAGAGGAGTTCTTGCTGTAAAGCTCCAGGCACTGCCTGGAAGATGCCCAGGATAGGAACACAGAGATATGTACAGCGATAAATGTGACACACAGCACCACACTAATTGCTCATCCAGCTAAAATCCAGGTATTTGTGGGAAGAGCTCAAGAAAGAAGGTGCAGAGTGCATCCCTGCCTGGGGCCACTCCTTTCCAATTTCCACAAACCCAGAGTGCCCGGGGACTGTACCCACATCACCTATTGGCCACCAACCATCTCCAACAAGAATACCTAATACCTCTCCACAAATCCACTTCTGGATTTTTTTCTCACCAAAACATTAATTTTTTTGTGCTATTCTGCAGGCGTGGCTGCCCCAGCCTTTACACTGACCACCCTCAGCCACCCTTTCTAGAAAGTGAGTAATTGCTCCTCTCCACCTCCTCCTTTGCACCACTCCTGATTTTTTAAGCCATTGCCCACTGTGTTTTTCCAGTCGTCATCCCATGCCTCATCCCTGTCACCTTTTAGACATCCTTTTTAATCTTACAGCATCTTGCTGCAGAGCAGTGCAGTGTGGTGAAACAACATTAATTTCAATTGCCTGCCCAGGAATCCTATTTGCCTTTTGTTGACTGGTACTGAATATTGCACCGATATTTTCACGGAAGCCTCAGCAGTAAGAGTCAGGTGTCATTCCTCAGTGGTAACTGCTTATTTAGAAAACATTACTCTGTAGGTATAGCTACCTATTCATTTGTATGCACTGACACTGAATTTCATCAGCCCTTTTCACAATCACTTCTGTGGTGGGATTGCTGGATCAAACCAGAAACCCTAATTTCAGGATTCAGCAGACCTGCAGCACAGGGGACTTTCCTCCTATGCTTCTCCTAAGCTAAGCTGTCTCCTTAGCTGCATTTAGATACAACTATGAGTTAAAAACAAAACTATGTGCAAAATATAATTGGTTTAATTTTTTTTTTAGGTTTATGCCAGTATCACAGCTTAGGTCACAATAATTGGGAAGATTTTATCATCTTTCCACTACAAGCAGGACTGACTATTTCCCAGAGCAGGACAAAGCTGTTCTTGGATGTTACCCAAGAGTGATTAAGCCAACTCTGAAAGTCCAGTGAAAATAAACAAGAGATTTGACAGAATAAAAATATCAAGATTTGACCCAACAGTTATAACAGTTATGGGATGGGATATCTCTCAAACACTAACTCTTCAGCAGCAGGAGAAAACATGAATTTCTAAAAAACATGTTCAACCCTCCAGTCTGGTAGCCCCTGTGTGCCATTAACATCGAACATCTTCTTGTCTTTATTCACACACCAGTGAGGTCAGCCACGAATGCAAGAGGTTAATTTAAGTGGCCTTGATGCCTTTGACATACTTGTTCACATGTTAAGAGCTGAGGGAATGACTGCAGGGTCTCTCCCCCTACTTATCTGCTATCCTCAGTTGTTTCTCAGCTGTTCCAAGGCACTCATAGCTGGTCACATGTGCCAATAATGTCCTTTTTTGGGGACAATGACATCTGAAATTACACACAGAATAGGCATTGCACATGGAATGGGGAGTTTGATAGTATATTCATGTTTTCTGCATGCTACTGAACACCTGCAGGTATCACTCATGTCAAGTTGTCCTACCATAAACTACTTCTGTGAGTAAGAAACTGCTGCAAGCCCTGCAGGACAGAGTCTTCAAACCCCAGGAAAATGATACTCAACAGCCCATCCATTAGCACAAGCCCGCAGGCCTTCCAGCCTGCTTCTCCCCAAGCCTCTGCAGTACGGTACATTAATTTCAGACTGAACTATTAATTGCAGTTGACTTTGCAAAGCTCTTTTCTTTACATTTCGTATTCAGTTTCGCAAACCCAATCCCAAAGGAGTTCATCTTATTCCCCACAGTTGTTTGATCAAATTGCAAATATTTCCTTTAATCTTTTCAGGCATTCAGATTAAGTAACTATGGAGCAGAGCCTCGTCATCTGCTCTATGGATGGTCTGGGAGAAACAATCTTTTACGTTTTTCTCATTTTATGCAAGTGCTTATTCCTGCAAGTACATATTAGTAAGCATAACACTAAAACACATTTACCTAACCTAAATAAAAACGCTTTGAACCAAATGTGCAAGCTAACCTGCTTTAGTTCTTAATTATATTAATCTGAAGTCATTTTTCCCAGAGGTTGTGGTCCATAATTCACTGAGGTCAATAAAAAGTAGCTGCTGATGTTAGTGAGTTTTAGGGTTGGCAATAAACACATATGAGCGTATTTCCTTTGAGTAGCTGTATAAGAAATTTCCCAAAGGCAGGAGAAAAAGCCTTTGGGACACAATTTTAATTTTCTTCATGCCTATTCATAGTTAGAATTAGGAATAATAATAATCATGATCATTTCACAGCCACTTCACATTTCTCATTAATACATAGATTTTACAAAGAAAGGTAAATTATTCAATTTTATTCAATACTTAAACATTTATGATTAAGTTCCACACTCAATCATTTATGTCAATTGTCCCTGTTCTATTTTTTATTAGGAAATTCGGAATGAAATATTCTATAAAATTCAGACGTGCACTCACGGTTTTAAAAATTACTATTCCCCACTTCGTTATTTTATTCTTCGTTATATTTTTTATTTGATCCTTTTATTCTATGAAAGAAGATAAACTTTGGCAAAAAAAAAAAAAAGTAACACCTTAACCTGAGTCTTAGTCTGAATTTGTAACTGTAGAAGACCTTCTAAAGTGAAAGTAGAAGTCAATTTTTTTTTTAATATGTTCCACTTTTCCATCATCCAAGTGAAGTTTTGAAAAAATAAAATAAGGTTCCCTCCCATTTTTAAAGCCTTTCCAGCAGAAAAGCAAGGGAAGGATTTTTCTCATTTCATTGTAGTGTGAAAAAAAAATCTGAAAAGCAGAAGAGTAAGAGAATGAGCAAGAGAGGACTTTTCAGTTCTTTTGAAAACAGGGACATATTAGTTCGGATGTAAAAAAAACCCTCTTTTGTATTATTAATTCTTTTCCTCAAAATATGTAATTTAGAATAAGAATAAATTTTCAACAAAACTAAGGATTGTCACAAACTTTTCATTTTATCTGAGTAAGTGAAAATAAACTTGTGTTGGAAACTATCTCATTAGCTCCCTTCATTTCTTCTTCCTCTTCACATCTCCCTTCAGCCTCTGCTGAATTCTTCCAGAAGTGATACAGCTTATATTATATTTTGTTTAGTAGCTTAGCTGCCTCCCACCTGACGTGACTCCGAACTGTTTTTCTTCATTTTACTCAATTTTGGTTTTAATTATTTAACCTAATTGATAGGATGCCTCCTCTGGGTAGAACTGGTTGCCATGACACTGTAAGAAATTACTCCATATTTCTCCATTCCTGGATCTTCCTGAAGAATTTATGCAAAACTTCTTGCCTTCAACATCTCCCTACCTTCACACACATCCATAAAAAATAATTAATGAGCTAATCCTTGCAGGCAGATTTCACTGGAATAATAGGGCTAAAACTGGGGGTGTTTTTTGTAAAGCCTTCTTCTGCTGATACTGACCAAGACTGCACAGCTTTATGCAATCACAGAATTGTTAGGTTGGAGAAGACCCTAAAAGATCAGCAAGTCCAACTCTTCACCCAACACTGCCAAGGCCACCATTAAACCATGTCCCCAAGTGCCACCTTCACACATATTTCAAATCCTGCCAGGGATGGAGACTCCCCCACTGCCCTGGGCAGCCTGTGCCAATGCTTGACAATCCCTTCCATGAAGAAATTGTTCCTAATACCCAATCTAAACCTCTCCTGGAGCATCTTGACCACATTTCCTTTTTTCCCATCACTTTTTACCCAGGAGCAGAGCCTGATCCCTACCTGGCTGCATCCTCCTGTCGGGGAGCTGCAGAGAGTGATGAGGTTCCCTTGAACCTCCTTTTCTCCAGGCTAAACACCACCAGCTCCATCAGACTTGTTCTCCAGACCCTTCCCCAGCTCTGTTCC
>WBMY01001229.1:368892-409195 GCA_013397315.1 Donacobius atricapilla
GCGCACAACGGGACACAGGATTTGAGGTGTGGCCTCACAGAGCCCAGCACAGGGGGGACAATCCCTGCCCTGCTCCTGCTGGCCACACCACTGCTGGCACAAGCCAGGATGTGAAGGCACAGAGGCTGTGCTTGATGTGACAAGGGCAACCAGAGGAAGGCAAGAAGCAGTGAGGTGGCACAGGCACAGCACCATCAGCGCGAAGCAGCTCACGAGGATATGGTCCAGGAGACAAGCTGGGTCACAGCTGAGTGCTTTTGCAAAGCCCCCCCACCATTCACAGCAGTAAAAGACAGGAGAAAACAGTACAGAGATGCCCAGGAAGATGGAGCCTAGCCCTAAAGTTTCAGGCAACCTTCCTGTAATGCCAGCAGTGTGATCTGAGACAGTTCATTTCAGAACAGACATGAAAGGCTGAGGTGCTTTTCAGGGCTCTGCAGCTCTCGAGGAGCTTTAACAGCTACAGAAAAAAGGCCACATTGAGAGGAGTTCCTGCAAAGAGCAGGGGCACAGTGAGGAGCTCCAGATTAATCTCACATCCTACTTGAAGAGTGGTCCTTGATACAATTTCTCCTCAATTTTGGCGACCCCAACCCCTCCTGCCCGGCCCCTACATCACTCCAAACCTTAATCCCAATTTTCTCACAACCCCCTCTACGTCCTGACCCAGACCTTTCCAACCAGGACACTCATTTGAAAACATGAAATGAAGCCAGAGCGTGTTACATACACACCAAGCAGCATTCACAGCTCAATCTCTACAATCTCTTTTAGCCTGGCTTTGGACAGTGATCACACTGTTGATATTTGGGCAATTATGAATGCTTCGGAGGACCACAGTTTGTATCTAAGGCAGTCTGAAATGCACAGCATGGACATGAGTGTATTTGTCCTTATGAATGTTTCTAGCAAAACAGAATATTAACTATATTCATTATTTTTACTTATACACACCACTAGAGCTGTGGTTCTGCTCTTCAAAACTATGCACTCAATATTGCAGAAATTATATAGACTGGGAATAGCCACAATTTTCACGGTAAGAAAAAATCCATTTGTTTTCATTTATACATTATTAAGAAACTTGCTGAGCAAAACCTGCTTTTATTGTTGATGAGGATTCATTCACAAGGCTAGGATAAAAAGCTAATGAAAACTTAAGGAAAAAGTCAAAAAACAAAACTGTAGCTGAAGTCCTTGATGTTATCTCTTTCACACTTCAGAGGCATAAGGCTATTATGAAATTTCATTTTTTTTAATTATTATTTGGGGAAGATTCACATCTGATTCAGGAACTGATTTATTCAGCTAATATACTTATTTTCATTTGTGAAAGACATTTCTGAGCATTGCAACCAAAGTAACAGCAAATTAAAACTCTCAAAAGCTACAATTTACTGATTGTAATTACTAAGAGCTTGCCCATCTCCCGTCTCATTTACACAAAATGAATTTACAATCCATTTCCAGGTTCCTCCCCTACAAGCAGTAAGCCAACAGCAAGTGTTTCAAAGAACACAGACTTAGAGGGACTATGTGGAGGGTGAGAAATGATCCTTTTTGACCCTGCACAGGGCCCACAGATAATTTAAGCAAACCTGTGCCTACCCCATAAATCTCCTGCCACAAGCGGCAAGCGGACATGGAGTCATTTTATGCTCCATAATTTGACAAGTGAAAGAAATTAATGTCACCAAGAGTCAGTGTGAAGCACACATGGCAAAGCACGGCCCCACATGGTCTCCTAATTAATAGGTACCGTATATATTTTTATATTTGCCTTCGCCATCTCCCCAAAAGACATGTAGATATTGATACGGCTCAGATTTTCGTCTTCCCAGGAAGCTTTGATTTTGAATCCAAACGGGAAAGAAAGAATAATTTTTAGATTTAAAAACTGTGGGCAGATGGGGGTGGGTTATGGTGATAGGAATTAAAATTAAATCGGTTTTGCACTATTTTATATTCCACTAGGTAACATGAGACAATAAAAACCTCAAAGCTAAGGATGCTTAATGGCAAAATTGATAGGTCAGCTTGTCCCATATGGAATTTATCAGCCCATAATGGAATGAAGGGGACACAGAGTGCTAACAAGTTTTTAAAAGACATTTTGGCAAGATGAGCTAAATGCCTCCTTCTCTGACAAATTAGCTTCTTCTATTGAAATAATATTCTCCCTCAAAGATTTTAACTGGCTTTAATAATCTGCCAATTTGTTTCCTATGAAGGGATTTCTTCAGTGTTCCAATGGTATTTGCATTCAGGGCATTCAGACTCATCAGGGCCACATTGAACATCTTTGTATTGAAACTCACAAAGGTGTTCAGGCCAGTTACCACTGTGGCACAGTCCAGTGCTAAATTACTACAAGTGATTTGAAAGCAATTGTTCATCCAGTATCATGATTTTTCTGAATTACTGGAAGAAGAAAACTCTTCTCTTTTTGATCTCAGGACCCTCACACAGGCTGAGATGACGTCTGGGAAAGGCTACTGAACACATTCACCATGGCCGATCCCCACAGGATATTTTTCACTTTCCTTCAGAGAAAAATAAAAACCAGAACTTCTCAGTACCAGCATCTAAAAATACACAGCACAGTCTTTCAGAAGCAAGTCTATTTCTCACTATGTTTCACCTACTTTATTTCAAATAGAAACTGAATCATTAAAACTCCTCTTTGTTAAAATCATGACAGGGGCAGCACACCTGTCCGCAGAGAAGCTGTGGCTTTGTCCTCTACATGGATCTAAAAGATGACTTAATACTGTACTGCCACTGATGAACTGGAGGCTCTGCAGGCTGTTCACCAGCTCTTTGTATCCAGCAGTTGGTCAGAGAAAAGAACATTACCCAGCACTTTCTTTTCCTAACTAAAAATAATTTTAACAGGTTCTAAATTTATGGGCTTTACATTTAAATGACAAAAAGACAAGAAGAATCTGTATTAAGTGCTATGTCTTCTATTTAGAGAACAGTGACAATAGATGTTCGAGGGAAAAAAAGTTACATAAAACTGGAATCAGAAGAATCAAACTCCAGTGATTGCAGCAGTCCTTCCCCATTTGAGCTGACAGAACTTCTTTTCAACAGTCCCTTGCTAGGAAGGGAAAGAAAGGGAATGGAAAAGGGTAAAAGATGAACGAGGAGGACTGAGGTTAGACTAAAAATATGTCATAATTTTTCCCATTGTTGATAGTAATAGGCTTAGAATCTTTTTACCTTCGTTTACATGAACTTTTCATGATCCATTCAAAATCAATACAGAAAAGCTGCCACCTATTTTGAGAACCCAAGAAGTGCCTGAATGCTGGCGGTTTGACATTATCCAAATTGTTGGAGGTGCTGAATTAACACCACTCTGACAACAAACCTCCAGACTGACTCCTCTGCCCCAGGCAACTCCAGGGACAGATCTGGGAGTTGTGTATTGATTTTAGCACCAGCAGAAGGAAAGAAGAAATGAAAGGGAAAAGGCAAAGGAATTTATGTAGTGCTTTACTTTGCTAGCCAAGCACTATTTTTGACTGAGAAAAGAAATGACAAACTGGGTGATCAAAGATTTTAAGAAGTCAGCTGCAGTGGGATGGCAAACATAGGTGAAATCTTCTCCTCTCTGCCTGTATCCCCAACAACCACCTGACCATGGTTATTTTAAGCTGCCTGTTTTCAGCTTTTCTTCTCAAAAAACGTACTATAGCTGCTGCTTTTCCCACAAGTAGCAGTAAACATGCAGTGAAAGGCATTTGATAATTAAAAGCCTATTAACCTATGCAAAAAGTATACCTTTTTAAAGAAAAAACATTATCTTCATTTTCTCCCCCATCTGTAAGGAGTATAAAATGGCTTTAGTGTTTTCAGATGTTTTTTCCATTGCTTGTTAATGCACTCAACTGTTTTTGCAGAAGTTGAAAAATAAAGCCTTCAAACGTAGGAAGCATTTGCACAAAAAATACCATCTTGATAATTTGATTTTTTTCAAGAAGTGGGCTTTTTTTCAAGTCTTTTAAAATACCAATTTTGGAAGAAGCATTCCATTTAAAAAATTCACTTTTTCTACTAATGCAATTATGTAATTGTATTAAATGCTCTTAGTCACAGAATTTTTTTTTTTTTAAAAAAGAAGCCAGGGCAGGCTACTGCAGGCAAACCTGGTCTGTACACAGCTTTGCTGCGATGCCAGGGTATTTCAGCATAAACATCCAGGACACAGATTTTCACTTGGATGAGTGCCATGCAAAGTGAAATCTGAATCATTGTTAGGGTCTTTGGACAGTGTGGAACAGATCCAGGAAAAAAAACAGAAGAAGAAAACAAACTTTAAGAAAATTCTGATGCCTGCATCACTGCGCTGCAATAAGGACCAGCCCTGGAATTACTCAGAATCATCAGCTGCTTCTCTTTTTAATCTAAATATTCCCGAGTCACCTTCAGTGCTGTTTTTCTGCAGGGACTGAGAGACTCAGCAAAGGTATGGGAGGGACCAGGCAGAAGGAGCTGCAATCAGTGCAGGTTGCTGAAAACTCGGAGGGTGTGGGAAAGAGTTCAGAAGAGTGGCCAGGTTTGGGTTCACCTGGGAGAGAACAGGTGGGGAAGAAAGAGGCAGGAACCCAGGGCAGGGTGCAGGAAGAGGGATAAGCTAGAAAGGTGACCTGGAACCTCTAGCGGGTGGGTGATGAGGGACTGAACTCCCTCAGACAACACATGGTTCGTCAGGGAGATTTTCCTAGGGAAGGAGATGAGCAGCTCCCCCTCAGGACACAGGGGAAGGCAGTGACTCCGCCATAGGGAATCACCCCAGGATCCTTTCAAAGAGCAGCTTCTGACTCCAGCTGCCTTCGTGGAGCTGGGTCTCAGATGGGCAGAGAGGAAACTGGCAGCCACCCTGCCTTATCACCTTCTGTTCAGGGGATTCCTCATACTTAAATACCCATTAATTCAACGACAACTCCACTAAACCTTGGCAAACTCATTTGGCCATTTCCATGGTGTTCTGCCCCGTGCTACCATACAGGAAGCAGGGAAAAGGCACCTTTCCCTGGGCAGAACTTGTAAGGTCTGTAGCTTCAGCCAGTACTTTGAAGATCTGTCCTGGTGGGGCATTTTTGTAATCTCTGGTGTTTATCCTGAAAAACAAATCCTTGGAGAAGGTCCTGTGGATCCAGTTCAGCTGTCCATGTTTACTCACCCTTGAAACTGTGTACTAATTTTTGTCTTCAGATAACACTTAAAGCTAGTTTCCTTTCACTAATACATCTCTATTAAATTTCTCTGCTAATTAAAGAAGCCAAAGCCACAGCTAAGGAATTGGAAAGTGCTCTAATGGAATTAGTACTCTGAGGTGGCTTGAATGTCATAATTTCCTTCTCCAACATAGCAAAATCTTGACAGTCACCTTAAGGATGAAGAGCAAGAATAGACACTGTTGGCTTTTTCAGGGGAAATATCACTATGGATATTAACACCTCCAGTGGTAACAGTAATACAGGCATTAAATATAGCAACCTTAGTGACTGAAATGCCTATAAAGCATCTGCCACAAGATAAATCATAAAGAAAACTCTGACCTGAGAACAACCCTGGAAAACTGCAATTAAAAGGTCTCCAGCAAAACTAAGCTATGGCATCCATCAGACTACAGACACACTTCATTTCAATTCTTCTTCATATTTAAGAAATTATCTAAGCTACTTTAACATCAGGTTATGCAGCATTTGTGGTTTTGTCGTAATAGCAAAGCCTCTTTTCACTGTAATATTCCTATAACACCGGGATTCAGTCTTTACACTATCACATCGTATTAGGGAAGAAGTCAAATGATCCCTCAGCCTTACCCAGTGAACAAGGACATGGTTAAAGAGCCAGGCTGTCTAACATCAGGTCTCTTGTCTTTCACACCACTACTGCTTCTGCATTTAACAAATGAAACACAGCTAAGGCCAACACTAAAATGTAGGGTGCACTGACATCCCTGGTTTGGGGCAGTTTTTCCAAGGGTTTTTTGCATTACCGCTCTTCCAGCATATCACCTCGAAAAGTCAATGTACTGTAAGGTATTTAATGTTTAAACTGCTGAGGCTGTTCAGTGGATACAGAGCTGGCATTTAATTTTTTAAGAAGAGGAAGGAAACAAAAAAAGGAGAGGTGGAAGAATAGCAGACAGAATCTCCTCTTTAATTAAAAACAGTGCTATTTAAACAATAACGGTAGTGATAATTTGCACTAATGAATTTTACCCCAAGTCAGGCAAGTTGGCTTCTAAGAAACAGTCATCAGGATGAAAAGGAAGGAGTGGATGTTGAGGAACAAATTTGACAATGCATTTCCTCCTCTTTTTTGTTTGATACCCTTGATGAACATCTTGTCAGCAGTTTTATTATGTAGCTCTAGAGCTAATCAAAAGCTGGGATAAGCAAATGGAGAAGTTGTAAGGCAATAATCTGTGGGTTTTCCAGCAAATTGAGAGTAAAACTTAACCAGCATTTGAAAAATGTCCGCCTGCTATTTGTAGGAAAAATGGCTTAGCAGTAATTGAGCATCAAATCCCAAATTTACTCAGATTTCCCCCCCACTACATTTTCAACAGAAGGTGGAACACAAACCAGATCTTCACAGGGCCCAGAAAACAAATTACTGCAATGCTGAGCTCAAGGCTATCCTGAAAACCGGCCCCAGCTGCACAACAGCACAACCCTGCAAAGCTGCTCGTGAGGATGCTGGGAGCCAGTACCATTCCCAGCCTCCTGCACTCACTCTGCCCTTGGAAAATCAACTCTGAATATCAACTGCACAAGGGTTCCACAGGTCCTCCAAGCCTCACTGTGCTTGCCAGCCACTGGACTTATCACAGACAAACACAGAGCAACTTCTAAATCAACCTTCCAAACACCTTGATTATTTCCACAGAGTGACAGACAGAAGGAAACAACAAGAAAGGGACTGAGCACTCAAAGTGGCAAAATGTAAGCAGCAGATGGTTTTACATAACTGGCAGAAAGGGAAAAGTAAAAAAAAAAAAATCTTCATTAAAGGCCTAAAATATTGTAGATTGAAGTCTCATTTTAAAAACTGATGCATCCTGGGAAGCTGAATAACTCAAAAGGAGAGAAATTAGAGGACACACAGGCTTTCATCTCTCCATCCTCAGTCTCTGCTCAGTGCTGACCAGTAAATCCATATTCCTGGCCAGGTTCAAATACGGGCAAAGTACACCCAAACCCAAACCTTCCTGTTACTCTCTGAGCCTCAACATCCAACTCATTTGCACATCTTCCTAACTCAAATCCTCCCAAAGGACACTGCTGCAATAATATGATAATCACATTTACAAGACTCATCATAGGAGCAGTTTAATGTTCATCTAAGCCAATGATACCCCTGGCAAGGTTACTTGCCACTGCTTGCCTACATTTCCTGCCCTAAATGCCTCACAATAACTTCTGGAATCAGAAATAGCAGTTTGTCCCTTGGAACATATTTGGGAATGTGCATAAAAGCATTTTCTGATTCTCTTCCCACCATGTCAGCCTTTAACCAGAAACAAGGTAAGAAGGCACTGTACAAGATTCCAAGACGTGTTTACACAAAACTCTACTCAACCTGGAGTAGAATCAAAACCATGAGATCAAGGTATAAAATTTCTGATGGAATTAGGATCATGGGGAAAAGGAATAAACTTCTCGAGGAGGAGGAGAAAGTGCCTTGAAATTCCCCCCGTCCCCGCATGCTCCAAGCAGAACATGCAGTCCCTGTCTTCTTTTTCCCCCAGTGTATTGTTTTTTCAGGCCAATAAAAGAACGGACTGACTAAAAGCTCAGAACATTTCAACCTGGCTATGTCGGTTGTTTTACTTATGGATATTTTAGAATTGAAATGCACTTATTTTATTATAAATAAAATAATGCACTGTCCTTTCCATGAAGGCATTTCCAAAGCAAACAAGCCCCTTGCACAGAATAACCATTCCAGTTTCACCCAGGTTTTTCACCAGGTCACTACTGACATTCCAAAGTCCTTCTTCCTCCATGGGGTCTGGATGAGGAAGACCACACTTCTCTGCCACTTCTACCTTGGACCATCTCTGCCTGTCACTTTGCTCATGCTCTGCAGAGGTGAAAACTCCAGGATCTGCACAAAACACATGGAAACGAGCTCTGCCAATGAAATCACTGGAAGGAAGAGGAAAACCTCTTTTAAAGAGATTCCTCCTCCTTGGAGAATTTGGCACAGCTATTTGGTACTTGTATTTCCTTAAAAGCAGGAGTCCATTGTTTCTGAAATAAGTTTGCTGCACTCTCTACTAAGTGCTTGATTAATGGACAGCTCTGTAGGTACTGACTGCAAAAAAGGTGGGAGTCTGTCCTTTGTGTAGGAAAAGTGTGCATCAGATTTTCCAGTGAAAAATGGGCAAGATTAAAGCCAAAGCAAACAGAGTGACTGCTACAAAATGGGCCCAAAGTGCCTTTTTAATATATGTTTAAAATGTCTCCAATATTCTGTACTTAAAGTCTTTGACAACATAATTCTGTGAAAAGGCTTATTTATCCTGCATAAAGAACACCGAGTACTCACCTCCCTAAGGAAAGAAAATACTTATGGCTGTTGCTGTAATAAATGTTTCAGACAACAGCAGAATCTCCCTCCTCTACTAGCACAAAGAAAGAAACACAGGGAGCAAACCTCACATTCCGGTTCATTTACATAGGTAGGGCTGGAAAAAAGAAGAAAAATTCCTGACCATAATTAATTTTAACCTTTTCTAATTTCATCATGATTCATGTTCAAAAATATTTTCATTAACTAATCCATACAAAACTGAGCTACATACTTAGCCTAATTAGATTACAGAAATGGTTTTAAATCAGGAAGGTTTAATTAGCAGCAATTATTTTCCATGTTATTTCCACTACATGATAGGATCACATGGATTATTTCATAACCAGTCATTTTCTTGCAATTCCGTATTCTACTGTGATGCACAACACAGGCTTCACTCTCCGCCTATATGAACAGACCANTAAATCAGCCTCCAAGGTAACACACTCCATGCTCTACCCTGTCACAAAAAGTGAGCTGGAATGATCACGTTGCATAGCTGAGCCCATGGATTCTGTAGGTCTTCTCTCATTGTCAAAACAACAGGAGTAACATGGAAATCAGGATTTTGCCCTAGGACAACACAGATGGCCTGATCCCAATTATATCCAAACAGAACTCCATACCTGCATGCATAGTGGTGCCACAACAGCAATTTGGGGAGAAAGATTAGGAAAAAATCCATTACCATTGCCACAGAAACCATTTCAAGAAAAACAGCATGTAAGGATAGACTCTCTGAGGATAACAACAGAATAACTGACAAAACATCTCAATCTGATCTATGAGACACCCCGACTGCTCAAATAGAATTGAGTCAAGTCCATTGTTTAGTACTGGGTTCTGAAATGAACTAACAGAATCAAAACCTAAGATATGGATTTGTCAAAAATTAAATTTGTCCTCATTTTGTGATACTCTCAAACAAATCTTCTGAGTAGGATATTAATTTTCTTGAGATTTTTATTTAGGTGTCTTGAATGTGCAGCAACTATAAAATGAAGGAAAAGAGGATATTGCAAATATAAAGCTGATTGCCAAATTTTATTTGGGGCAGGAAATGGAACGAAGGCAATACTATGTCTCACAAAAATATATCCAGCATTCAGGTGTGTTTTTTTTTTTAATTAGAATGTAAGAAAATTAAACTATCATCTGCAGACTGAACACTGCATTCCCCAGCTGAGACAGTTTCACCTCCCACTCCAAACTTCCTTCCTTTCGTCAGACGAATTTGTTTTGACCTGATATTTTCCAATGTCAAGGTGAATGTTCCCAGGAAATTTGAGGGAAAATTATTTTGGCTGGTTTTCATCTGTTGTAGCTCTACATGAAAAATACAGACTTTTTCATTGATTTTTGGAAGTATGTCTACGAGTAACAGCAGCTATTGGCACAAACCTCAAATTCAATGAGATTATCGATCACATTGGGATAGAATGCACATAAAGCCTTTGAAAATATCCTTCTAATATGAAAAGCATTCCAAAACAACATTTGGTCATCTACAGAAGAACTGGATTTATTGTGGGGTTTTTTAAGCTTAATCCAAAATGTTTCCGACAGAAACAGGTAGAAAGAAAAAAAAAAACAAGACAATCTAACGCAGAAAGTGCAAAGCAATATAAAAACGAAGACCAGTGAGGCTGTGAATTGGTTTCCTGCTCTTTATGAAACAAAAAAGAAGTGTCTAAAATTAATTTACGATTAAGGCTTAGCACTCCAAGACCTCATGCTCAGAGGCTGGCTTATCTTAACTTTGCTATTATCTCACATTTCCTTTTTGTGACTAATATTTCTGTGTTGCTTTGGAGAGCTAAAGGAGAGCAAGGAGCAGATCCTAAACCAGTCTGGAATGTTCTGTGTTGATTACAACTGGAAAGGCTTACAGAAAACAGGAACATGATGTTAAAGCCAAGATCTCTCTGATGGTGAAGGGGAAATAAAACTCCCCAAAGCTGTGTCGATGTTTTCAATATGTGCATTTTATCCTATACAATTCCCATTTCCAGTGTTTATTAGGGGACTTTTGCATACTTATAGCAGATTCTTGTTGTGGCTTTGCCATGTCAGCCAGGTATTTCTTGCCATTCTAGTAAATAATATTGGCTCTGCCTTTAAACAGTTACTCTATCAATTTAAAAGATCAGGATGTATCAGACCATTGCCTTTATGCCTACATATGTTCATCACATTTGTCTGAGAAGCATGAGACAGGGACTAATTTCAGCACAAATCTGTACTGTTCCCATGTACCCTGGCTATATTAATCCTGGAACCATTTACCATAGAACACACTGCTCCTGGTAGAAAGAACTGCCTCCAGCCCTACTTGTTAGGCTCCATCCACTGAAGCAAAACAATGTATGTATTCTATTATTTTTTAAATTAGGATGAACTACAAGGTTCACTTGATTTATTCCCACAACTGCTACAGCCCAGGCCCACGTGAACTCTTGGCTATCATGGAATATCCTGACTGCAGACAATCAGACCAGCCAGAGCAATGCACAGTATCCTACACTTACCTCTGCCTTCATCTCAGCTTTTAAGCTGTAGATTGGCAAAAATTAAATGTCTTCTGCACTCTTTGAATTTAACCCAAGGTCTGAACCAATTATGTGGAGTCAGCTACAGAAATTCAAATTAATTCAGTGGAGTCAGATTTTTTTTTTTTTACTTTTTTTTTTGTATTTTGATTCCTGGAATACTGTAATTTGTTTTTCTTCATTCCCTGTAACACAGAACATGGTTTGGTAGGCACTTTATAAAAACATGTGGAGTTCCTGCCCCCAGCCATTTAACTTTAAACCAACAAATCATGCATGGGTTTGGAGAGGAGTACAGCACCACGATATTTATCAAATGCCAAAGTTCATGATTCTACCAAATGTCAGATCTGGAAATGAAACCAAAAAGTTTCACTTTCCTAGATGAAAGCCTCAACCTTTAGACATCTCTACCCCAAAGCTCTTTTTTCTATATTAAATGCTGCCAATTAAAAGCAGCCACAGCTGAGTCCTTCTCCCTTTCATGTACACATGAAAACACATCAGTAAACAACTCCCATGTGTAACCATTACACCTGACCATGCTTTGCTGCTGCAATTATAACCTGACAAACAACAAATTTATGACAAAGTCGGATTAATTCTGGCATTCTCATTGTAGTAACACAAAAACCATTAAAGCTATTGTGCCACTGCAGAGATGTCTGGGTCATATTGACACGAAGATCTGCCTTTATCCACAGCAGAAATTTGGTTACAAACAGCAGAGCAGCACACAAAGGAAGAAAGGGATAAATGACTTTTGCAGAGATAACGAACAGAGAACTCTGCTCTCTTTGAATTCATAATATTTCAACACACATCCTCTTTGTTGCCTTCTCAGCTGGCTAGAAATGGATTAGAAGGTGAGGATGCATAACTTCTCTATGGCCCATTATTTCTTATTATCATCCAGATGGAGCGTGGCTATTAGAGCACCACTAAAAACACTAATGAACTGCAGTGTTGTAGATAACTAATTCTTCAACAGCATGTTTGTGTATCAATAATAGACTGTAAAAACAACAACAACCTGACTAATGAGGTTGGATCAAATCTGCTCAGCTCGGCTTCCTGTCCCTCCTGTTCTGGGTGCTCGTGTGGGTGTTCAGTACCGGTGCAGCTTCCATTAAACTCCGCTCAAAGCCTCTAATCACCCCGTGTAGCATTGCAAACATTTAGAGACATTTGTTTAAATGCTTATAAGAAGCATTTAAACAAGAGCACACCCATATTCTATGAATAATTTTCTTGCTATTTTGCCTGTAATGCAGGGGAGTTTAAATCTCAGTTGTTCCTAAGACAGGAAGAAGTGGGAGGGCCCCAACATTTATCATAAAGTCCTCTGTTTAGCAAAGCACTTAGGATTTAATTCATTAATACTTTCTGCTATTCCTGGGCTTGTTTGGGTTTTTAATAGGGTAAACAGAAACTTGTTCTAAGCTTGTGCTTTCATTTGCTTTGCTCCCTTAGCAGTTGGTGGAACATAAAGAGCTGCAGTTCTGGGCCCTACTCAGAAGCTTAGGGAAAAAACAGTTTCTTAAAAACATCCAAAGCAGCCTGTGGGATCTACGAAGTAAAATCATAACCCTGCTCCAAAGCTCATCAACACACACACAAATAATGCGCATCTGTTGCAACCCCTGAAAAATATTAAGGAAGTTCAGCCAATGACGATTTATTATTTTGAAAGAGAGTAACGTTTCAGATAAATCTCTCCAATTCTGTCATTTTACATCCCATTTAACAGCCAGCGCCACCCCCTGACTTCCCGGAGGAGATGGAAAGTGAAACATGTGATGGGGCTCAGCAGAGCATCACTGCCATGGAGTCACACACTCAGCCTGGCACCTCACAGGACTGGGCTCTGCTAAAATCACCTCGGGCACAGGGCAAGGGAGGGCTGGCCATGAACCTCCAAGGACTGTGACCGTGCCACAGGTTTTGTAGGGATCTCACACACTTTTCTTCCCCTTCTCTCCTCTGTTCATCTTCAGATTTGATTACAAGAACCTTTCTTGCATGACCAGTCTTCACCTACATGTAATTATTTCAGACTCACAGCCATTAAATAACTTCCAATACAGCACTGATGCCAGCAGCTTTATTCTGAACTTCTTTCTTACCTTATTGACTTGCCTTTCCACCCCCCCTTCCCCTTTCAAGTGCCAGTGTAGAAAGGTTGTGTTTGATTAACTAGAAAGTTACATTTCCTTTAGGTAAGGTGGATTATCAATATCAGCAGGAAATGCTTGCAATAATGAAGCTCAGTAGTAGCCTTCTTTATGCCTCAGTCTCCTATTCAAAAAAAAAGGGAGCGGAAGCAGGCATCAGATTTTGTGCTTTGAAATGTTTCTGGTCAAGGAGGGAGAAGGGCAAATGAAACTTGTCCTTTCACCACATACAGGAATGATGGTTTGTTCCCATGTCTTTACCAATCAGGTGTCATTTAAACATTATCATGTAAAAAAAAAAATTTCCATACGTGAGACATCATTGAAATGGGTGAAAACTTTCAACTTCATTGAAATGAAGTTTTTACAACACACCTACATGAATTCTAGGCATGAGCCCTAATGACCTTCAAATGGGACTTACCCCCTAATTCCCTCATGCCAATACTTGGAAGATCCACCAATAAACGTGAAATGTCAGAAATGTTCCCTTCATCATGGTTTGTGGCCAGAGAACACTGAAACATCAGTTCTCATTAAGCAACAATGAGGTCAGTGGGACTTTACCAGTGCTTAAAAACACAGCACAAGTTTAAAGTTCCCAGTTCAGGAAGCACTGAAGGACGGGGTAAAATGAATTTAAAAAAATAGACAGGAATTCATCACACCTCATTCTGCCCTCCTAGCCTTTAACTTAACATCACTTGATCACATATGAGGTCAGAGAGATGAGACCTAAGGGATGCAACACCCGTTCAAAGGGTGACAGTGTTTGCCTGTGTGACACTGACGCTGAGTTCAGGTTGTTCAACCTTGCCAATGCAATGTAAGAACCACAATTTTTCCGTAGCTGCCACCATGACTGTTGGAATGTACATGCAAAACCACAAATTTTGAAGGGCCATGGATATGACTGCTCCTCCCAGTGTTCCCACTTCAGGAAAAATCCAATTCAAGGGGCTTTTACCTCAGAACTGACCATCTTCCACTGAGGAAAAACTGACAGAACTCTCCCAACACAATGCCATTCCTACAGAGCTGGGCTTTTCTTGCAGAGGAATGCAGCCTCCACTCCATCTCTCATTGTCACATCACCATGCAGAGATCAGCAGCAGATATTTATAAATCTTTTTCCATCAGCTTCATCCTATTTCAATTCTGATTACACTTCACAATGGAGCTTTGAAATGTGTTTTAACATTCATAAGACACTTTTCAAGAAATTAAATATTCTGCTCTAGTAGAAAATCCTTCATGTAGTTATGCAACAAAAATGTAGACAAAGTAAGATAAAAGTTCACTAATCTTCATAGTAATCTTTAGTGTCTTTTTATATTTGCTGGTCTTCTTCATTTTACCTGCTTGCTTAGTTTCCCCTGGAAAAAGAAAGAAATGGCTGAAAGCAAGAAAATTGCTCCCAAATTTCTCTTTTTTTCTCAGTCTTTAAGGAAAATTTTACTTCCATCCTTCTACTATACTTCCAGTATGTTATACCAAAAGATGCAGCATTTAAAAAAAACCCAAACTCTGAAGAAATAAAGACAAGAAAAAAGAAAAAAAAAAAAAGGAACAAAATTTCTTATGTAGTTTTTTTTTTCTTTCTTTAGTGTAAATCTTTATTAATGAAAAAGTCATTAGGAAAACCCAGAGGCAAGAACCTTTAGCTCAGAACTACATTTCGGTTACAAAAATACTTAAAGCCAAAAGAAAGTCAGAACTCCTGTACTGAAATGAATCACTAGATGTTTAGGGACAGTCAACCACCTAGAAAAAGTGAGTGAGCTTTGCTGGCTTGGCCTTGCTAAGACATAACAGGGATTTGTAGCTGTACTTTACTCTCCCTCCAGCATCAGAGATGTGTAGACTTGGCAGGGACCTCAAGGGAGTGCAATCCTGAGAAACGAGCAAGAACACCTGTAGCAATGCTCATCAAGGAACTGAAGCCGCCCAAATCTGGTGCTGCCTCTGCCCATGATCTGCAAAGTTTTGCCCAAACTGAAAAATTTTGGTGGACTGGTGTTGGAAAGCCATGTTTCCAAAATCAGTCTTTCATTCCCTCCTAAATGACCTGACTGCCCTGCAGGAAACACGGATCAATATTTTTTTCCCTTTCAGGCACACTCTATCCATGGGAGAAGTCAATCTTCGTGTTCCCCTTAAGCTTCCATCAGCTTAAGCCAAAGTCAGTTCTTCCAACTGCTCCCTTGAGATCCTGCCTTCTAACACATTTTTATGATCTCCTCTCCCTCCAGCTGGTCTACAGCTTCCTTAAAGTGCTGTACTAAAAAAGAAAGGAAAATGGTGACTACCCAGTCCTAGTCCCAGCAGAATAAATACCTTTTCAGCTTGTTTGCAGCACTCCTCCTGATAGCTTCTGGAGCAAAATTTACAGGTTTTACCCCACTGCTGTGTTGTTACTTCAGTCTGTAGTCACCTATCCCTTTCCTCCTCCAAAATCCTCCAAAATCCTCTCCAGCCTTGCAGCAGCAGACCCAGTTATTCCATAGACTGTACTTATGCATTTGATTTGCCCTCTTTGCATGTGGTGCACTGCACTTCCCTCTCTTTACATTCACCTTGCTGATTTGGGGACGCTTTTCCAATTTATTGGGATCATTATGGATTCTGATGCTGTCATCTAAACTGCTCGCAGCCTTCCCCATAACTCTCCCAATGTGCTCTCTCTGTTCTGTCACTCATCTCTGCTAATGAAAGTGTTGAACAGAATCACACGCAGGGCAAAAATCTGGCTGGCAATTCCCTCCAAGTCTGACAGCGAAGCCCTTGATTATATTTTGAGAGAGACTGTTCAATCAGTTATCGCCAACTTTGTTATGACTGTGTTGAGATCATCTTTCACCCAATTCACTGTGAGGCCACTAAGCAAAAACTGTCAGAAGACTTCTAAAAAGTTCAGATATATTGTATCTACTCAATTCCTTTTATTCTCTAGGCAGTTATCTTGTCAAAGAGAGAAATCAGATTAATTTGCCATGAACTCATCTTGACAAATCCACGCTGGCTGCCGGCCAGTGGAAGAAAACTAGTCTTAATCATTCATGACCAAAATATTCCTGCTGAAACGCAACTGGATTTGACTCAGCACTTGCAGGGATGCACAGCAGGTACCCAGGGGAGAGATGTCAGTTTGGATACTCTCCTGTCCTTCCTCAAAAATGGAAAGGGAAGAGGTAAAGCTCCTTAAGGAGGAACCCGTAATCATATTCCCACATGGAGTATGCGTCCACCAGCAGAAAATTTTTCCTGGTTCCATCAAAGTTCTTGCAAGAAAAAGCCACAGGAAAGATGAACAAGGGCGAAAGACACACAGGCTGAATCCTCAGCGCCCTCAGAAAGTTCAAGGGGAACACGACATTGTACGACTGCAGACTCACAGAAAGGAAGCAACGAGAAGCCAAGAACTGGTATCTGTCATCTTTCATCCAATTACCTGATATCCCCAAGTAGCACCAAATGTGCTACAGCACCACAGGCAACACTGTGATGATGAAACCTCCCAGAGACTGGGGCTTTTTATATATTTTACAAAAACAACACAAAACTCCCAGCTCTGTCAGCATCTCTGGATGTGCGACAATGTCACATGGTTTTCCAGTTCTGAAAGTCAACCTAACAAAATTTAAACACGGAAATCTCTTGCTGAACACGAAAAATAGTATTTTAAGGCCTGATTCAGTGGCATGATTCAAATTTTCTACAACAGGACACTGGTTAAAACAACTTGTCTTCTCACTGAACTGCCCATCCTAACTTCCACTCCAGTTGATAAAATACAGCAGTTACCTGCAAGCAAAATTGGGCCAATCTTAATGAGATTTAACAGAAAATACCTGTTTTTCCCACTGAAAGCTGGGTCCAGTGAGGAGCACATCTCCACTGATATCAGGCAGGACTTACTTGTTAACTGGCCTGACTTACTTGGGCAACTCTCTCTTTTCAATGCCAAAAACACAGAGGTATTATCTCCTGGGTACACAAAATTAACCAAGAATCTCTGAGCAGACACAGACTCAGATCACTCACTTGGCTCTTCGGCACTTCAGAACAGGCAAACACAAAGGATCTCCTTCCATCCAAGCAGTGTGATACCTTGGGGGTTTACCTTTTATCTCAGATTTGTTTATCCCTCTAGCACAATATGCTATAAAACTGAGCTGTGTTGTGTTCTTAGCCAGTCAGATATATTTGCTGATCTAGCTGGGCTAATTAAAACTTTCTGCTTCCTGAGAGACACAGTTGTGAGTAATCCAGGACTACCTGATAATCCCTCTGGGACCATCTCAGGTGATTGCTTGCACTCCATGTGTGAGCATAAAGGTTCATTTTTAACATTCACGTATCATTTATTCAATAACAATTTCCACTTGTTTTAAATAATATAGCTCAACAGCATGAAATAACATTTCCTTCTTCATTGTTGCCTCTCCCACTTACTGTCCTGTCTCTCTTGATAACAATTTCCTTTAAACACATCAAGCCAATGACAATAAAAGTAAACCTTATATAAACACATGCTAGCTATAACCTTGACAAAAAAAAAAATCCCATAAAGCTTCCCAAGGAGGCTGTTTTATGGTTTTAAAGCTCTTTATATAAAGACTCATGTTTTTGCTATAAAGTAGAACCTGAATATCTAAAAATCTCCTGCTCTGACAGAATTATAGCAAAGCAAGGCACATATGGCCCCAATCTGGTAGATACAACCAGGTGCTGGAGCATGTCCTGAGAAGGGAAATGCAGCTGGGAAAGGGTCTGGAGCACAAATCTGACGAGGAGCAGCTGAGGAAGCTGGGGGTGTTTATCCTGGAGAAAAGAAGGCTGGGAGGGAGCTCACTGCTCTCTACAACTCCCTGAGAGGAGGGTGCAGCCAGAGGGTGGTAATATCTTCTCCCAGGTAGCAAGCAACAGAACAAGAGGAAACAGCCCCAAGTTGCACCAGGGGAGGTTTAGACTGGATATTCGGAATAATTTCTTCATAGAAAGGCTGTCAAGAACCAGAACAGGCTGCCCAGGGTAGTGTTGGAGTCACCATCCCTAGAGATATTTAAACGACTTGTAGATGTGATATCTGAGGACATGGTTTAGTGATGGGCTGGCAGTGGTGGGGTAATGGTTTGGCTCAATGACATTACAAGTCTTTTCTAACTTAAATGATGATTTTATGATCTCACTCTTACACTCAGGTTCCATTAGAAAGTGGATGATGCTACATCTTTTAATCCCTACGCGTAATTTGGGATTTTTTACTGTAGGCTACTGAGATGTGATTATACTCTTAAGGCTTTTCCATGCAGCTGCTCAGAAAATACTGAGATTGCCAAAGTTCGACTGCTGCACTGACACCAATAACCTGACTCAAATACTTCATCTGCCCCAGCTGTGAGACATAAGTAAGATGAGAAACAACTAAAAGATATCACAGAAAGATCCTGATATCCTTTATTTGTAGAGCTAATAGCACTTGGGCTGTGGTTCAGCAATCCAAAAGTGTCAAAATGCTTCTTCAATGGCACTCAAGAGGGGAAATTCTCACTTGCAAGGCAACATCTTGTAACTTTCTGTGCCACTTTCCTCGTTTTGCACTAATGGGTAAATGTGAATGAACCGTTTTACTCTCTCCTGATTTGGATGTTGAAGAACTTATCACCTTTCTCATTGCCTGAGGATTACATCTCTTTGTAGCAGAACAGGCTGCACAGCGAAACTGTGGTTGTTCCATTCGTGGAAGTGTTCAAGGCCAGAGACAGGACCCTGAGCAGCCTGGCAAAAGGCATCCCTGCCCATGGCACGGGTTTGCAGCCAGATGATCTTTAAGGTCCCTTCCAACCCAAATAATTTTATCCTTTTGTGATTCTAAGAAACAATTAGGAGCTTGCTAGCAGGGCTGTATTGTTGGAAGAGGCATTTCCCTCACTGGCCCCCATTTAAAGAAACTTTAAGAAACTGGTACCAGCCCTCTACTGCTGAAGAGATCAAACAAACCCTCTGCAGCTCCTTGATGCAGAGCCACATCTCCCCAAAACCCAGACCTCTGCAGGAAAGGAAACTGCCCTTCCACAGGACTGACTCTTGTAGGACACCCTTAGAGGCAGAGCTGAATTTCAACAACAGCTAAACACTCAAGCCTATGAATTCCTACAGATGCAAAACCTTCTCATATTAGTATCTGTTGCTAGGAAAAGTATGATTTAATCTACGGTGCTGGCAGTGATTTTTGCTGGAAGGTGCTATCTTACACACATACGCACGTTCCTCAGGATCAAAAATTAAATCCTATGGGCTCCTGGGATTGCTTGTCTGGGAGCCTGCCAGACAAGCGCTTTTCCTGCAATGACACACTGTTGTGTCAGCTAAGCGTGGGCTCAGCCGCTGCTCCACAAATTTGCTAGATAAACTTCCATGATTCATCCAAACGGCATTCAAGTGGCTAACTACCATCTATTGGCGGGGAACTGGCAGGGAACGCCGCTCGAACAATGAAAGAACCCTCTCAAATAATGAATTGGGTTTGACAGACCAATGGAGGCCTGACTGACAGCCCCTGGCACCCCAGGTCACAGCTCCCGAAGAGCTGAGCAGCAGCAAGGGGGGGTGCCAGGAGCAACCAGCAGCCTTTCAGCATTGTGTGCCAAACACAGAAGAGTTTAGGGCCAGAGGGGGCTCAGATGAGAGCATCTCGCCGGTTCTAAAAAGGAAAGAGCGGGCCCTACCCTCTCCGTTTAATAAAATTACAGGGAGGGCTGGACACCTGTGTGTTTAGTATAGATAACTAAGACATCAATGATATCTGCATTTATGTGTCTAGCAGACACCTTCTGGTGAAATATGTCCCAGCCCATGGAAGGGGGGGTTGGTACTGGATGATCTTTAAGGTCCCTTCCAACCCAGAGCATTCTGTGATTCTGTGATATCAAGAGGAACTCACCCACACTCTCCTTCATCATCTCTCCTCTGAACAATAACTTGGGGTCAAGGGACAGCAATTACATCTGTCTCCTTTACAAAGCTGAAAATCATGAACCTGAGTATTTTAAGAGGAAAACAAGAAGTCAGCACTTTGAGCCATTAAACTAGAAACTATTAGAAGAGTCTAGAAAACACTCCCATTTTCCAGAGAAGGTATCCTGTGCAATCACTACAACAAATTCTTCTGCTCATATGCAAAACCCAAGTGAATTGCCAGCCTGTTTTCACCATAATTTAAAACCAGTCACTGAAAAATAACATCTCTCCCACAACCATCTCCCCATAAAAATGGAGTAAATAGAAGCCAAAGTAATTATGTATACAGATGAAAGTATTTCCCAAAGGAAGACCAACAGAGCACCCTTTGCTCAGCAATTCTGAGGACCAATGGATAGATAACTAAGAGATTCTTCTGAGTTTTTCACAGCCAGAGAAACAGTGAATTATCCAATGTTCACTGACAGTCCTGCCTTCAGTATCTCATTCTGACCTTCCCTGGCTGCACGGATCATCGGAGCATTTCAGTGACTGGTGGAATAGACTGGATTTCTCCAACTGTCTGGATGTACACGCCAGGTCCACTCACCTGGACAAATAAACTCCTGTAATTGCTGTATTTATGGGGCCAGACTGATGCTGCAATCTGCTCTGTGCAATACAGAGCCATTTCAGTGTTGCACATGGACAGGGGCAAACCCGTTAGTCCAGGTTACACCAGAAGCATGGAATATGTCAGAGACCCTCTGAGCCCCAGGCTGGGTGCTGTGCTTTAACCCAGCAGGCAGCGAAAACTCCTCCAGCCAGCTGCTCACTCCCTCTCCCCCTCTGGAACAGGGGAAAGAATCAGAAAAAAGGGCAAAACTCATGGGTTGAGGTAAGCACAGCTTCACAGGACAGAAGTGTCAAAATAATAATAAGGATAAAAGAGCACAGGAAATGAGTGGTGCGCAATGCTATTGCTCACTACCTGCTGACCGGTCTCCCTCCAGCCCCCCCAGTTTTATCGTTCAGCATGATGCCATATGGTGTGCAATGTCCCTCTGGCCAGTTTGGGCCAGCTGTGTCCCTTCATGGCTCCCTGTGCCCCACAGGCCCCTCGCTGGCAGGGAGTGAGGAGCTGAGAAGTCCTTGTGTTCATGCAAGCACTGCTCAGCAACAGCTAAAACCTCAGCGTTTTATCAACATCATTCTCATTCTAAATCCAACACACAGCACTGTACCAGCTACTGTGAAGAAAATTAACTCTATCCTAACCCTGCCTAACCAAGGACTTTGGGAAGCTGGCTGCTCTTCTCACAGTGGAAGTACAGGAAGGAAGAAAGCATATGACTGTACTCCTGTTGTTTAAAGATTCGCACTTGTTCCTCCAAAAAACCCCATCTCTCCTGAATTTTTCAAGCTGTTTCACCCAACCACACTGCCACCTTCCCCAAAACGCTTTTTCCCTTTTATTTTCTGCTCACTAAAGGCCTGGCTGTGCTGTGCTGCAAGACAGTGATAGTGGGGCATGAACTAAAAAGTTTCTTCCTTGATACTTTTTTTTCTTTTTTTTTTTCCTTGGGCAAGACACAAACCCAGTCAGTTTTACATCTGCATCTACGGCCGTGCTGCAGGAGCCTTCAAGCTGCTTGTGGACAGAAGTAGAGCAACACGCAGCAGCCCAGGCTGAGATTTTGTTTGGAGGCTCTGAGCTGACAGAAGATAATGGAAGGTTTACAACAAAGGTCCTTCCTGAATGATAAACGATTCCTGGTGCATTCAAAGTATCTGACAGACCTACCTATTTGTTCTGCTCTGCACTGAGAGGGGATGAAATGACCTAGATCAACACAAAAGGCACTACAAATATCAGATTTCAATGCATATTCAGCAACTCCAGGCAGGAAATGCACAATAGGTATTTAAACAATAACCCTTGTAAAAACCTTGCTCCCTTGTCATAGGATGCTTTGTTTGCTATTTTTAGCTTTTCAACTGTCAAGAAGCAACAGAAAAAAATATTGCTGAGCAGCACTGGACACCAAGATAAAACAAGCGAGGCAGAAAGAAATCTGAAGCAAGCTCCACAAGATGAGGTTAAGTTATTCAAAGCTCTCTTTCCTGCAAGACAGGTGATGTATTTCAGCTTAAATATCCCACTCGATCTGTCCTCAGTGAACAAGCGAGTGACAAGCTGCCAATCCAGCTGAAAAGCTCCCCATCCATCAGGGCTTCCCCCGCCCCTGCCTGCACCAAGCAATGCTTTATCAGCACCTACAGAATCTGAATCTGCCTATTTTTAACAAGAACACCATCCTGCAATCCTGCCCACCAGAAGGATTTGCAAATCTCTCCAAATACTCCTCCCAGGTCCTGATAACTTTGCCAGCATGAATAGGAAACTTGGGGCTTTCAGAACAAGCCGCAGCTCGCTGACAAGGCAGGGAAGATTTCCTTTCCTATCTGCAGTTTGCATGAGTAGGCAGCTGGGATTGTGATGAATTACTATCTCTGATTCCAGTGCTAAGTTTAAAGCATTTATTTGGCATAGTCTGTTAGGAAAAAAAAAAACAAAACACTGCCAATATCAGCTATTGGTATTAGCAAACTTCTTCAGGAGAAGCACCAAAGGTATTTCACAGCCTCTCTCTGCTTGTAACAGGAGCGTGTCTGTGGACCCAACATATTTATTGACTGAACTGTAATTGAATTTTACTGAATGTTTATCTCAGAAGACTGTTTCAAAAGAGAAACTAAAACATGTTGGTTTGAAAATAACTCAGTTCTTAGTTACACCTTTTCATGAGGCCAAATCCTTCTCCCAAGCTCAGTGGACACTCTGAATGCCTGGGAAATTGCATTTTCCATCAACTATTTGTTGAGCCTTCCTCTTTCATTTCGGAGCTCAGAGTGCCAGGCTTTCAGCAGCCAGCTCTGCAAAGCATGTCTCAACAATCCTGCAGGTCTGATCTCTCTGCACAAATATTGCAAACCTTAAGCCCATGACCACTGCCTATTCCAAAGCTGGTTTATTTTCTAACCAGTGGAAAAAGATCAGTCAAGGTTTGGATTTCAGTCAGGAGCACTCATCACACTGATGGGCATGGACTAGAAATCTTCGAATCCGCACTGATGTCGTCGCAAAATATTCACTGTTTGATGATAACTCAGCATTTTTACTTGTAAGTTTTATGTGTAAATAAACCAAAAAGGTTTCTCCTGTCTGTAGCCTTCCTGCCTGCCATAGTGCTCTTTACCCCACCTGCAAGAGAAAGCACATTCATTTTGGTGTTATTATTTTGATGCAGTAAGCAACTCAGTAGTCCTCTTGCCACACTTCTTAAATTTTAGATTCTACTTTTGACTTTTTCTAACAGCCTATAATCCTACACACAGTTTCCCAACTGCTAAGATCACAGTTTCCACTTATAAATTTGATGTGAACATTTAGTAATTAATTTTGTAGGTAACACTTCTGGAAATTATTTGCCCGTGCCACACACACAGGCTGTTGTCAGTGTCAACTCTGATCCTGCTACTTGCATTGCCCATCTCTAACATGAGTTCCAGAGATAAAAAAGCAAGGAGACAACCCACCTAGAACAGACACAAAGCAGGTTACAATCTCCCCTTCCTTTTCACCTGCTGAGGTAGCCATGCATGTATTTTGTTGTTGTTGTTATCATTATAAATAGTAGTAGTGGAATTCATTATGCTTTTATGGGTCTCATCACACCCTATGTCATTTACCACTTTGTTTTTTCTGTCAAATCCCCCTCAACAGGACAAGAGAAGTCCCCACCAAAACAAACAAACAAACAAACCACACACACAAAAAAAAAACCCCACACAAAAAAAAAACCAACCACAAAAGAAAACACAGCAAGCAAATATTGCAACATATAAAAAATGTTCTATATCCACTTTATTCTCCAAATCCCCAGCTTCTGTAAATACCACAAATCAGTGTCAACAAATAGCATATCAGCTCCTATGGGCTTTTGATGACCTATCTGCAATAGCTCACTAATGCTCTGGCTTGGGGGTTTGTTTTTTATGGACTTAGAAATGTTTTGCAGCACATCAAGCCATCATGTGAAGATGGTTCAGCAGAAACTTCATTGCACCACACTGCAAGAGTCCTAAAATATCAACCTTTCTTTTTAAAAAGCATTTTAAAATCTCCAAACAAATGTCTTTAATCTTCTAAAGATCTAGAAAGACTGTGGCAAGAAAATGTCCTTTTTATAGTTCAGTATTTCTCAGAGATGAGCTCAAAGTGTTAGCTGAGATAATTATCAGAGAGATTATGCAGGTCTTATTATCAAAAGGTTTTGTTTGCTCTCTTGCTACATAATTGCTTAGTGTTTGCATGGTGCTCAGAAAATAGAAATCACCAGAGAAATACCAAGAGTTATTGATTTAATAGAAAAATAATTCTCCCAAATGGTATTAACATTTTAAGTTGTCTCTACTATCTTTTGAAGATTTCTGGTTATCTGTAGAGCCCCTGGGTGATGTAACCTTGGCAGCACATGAAGTGAGAGTTATGCCTTACCACCCCTGATTCTGGACTATTTCAGCAGAGCTGTGAAAGAGCAGGAAGCAGAAAAAAAAGGTGCAATATATTGTCTCATCATTTCCTTCACTTCTAGCTTTGCTGATGACAAAGGCCACCACACTCAGAAGATAAAATCAGGATTTATACCTCAAAGCAGCGCCATAAAGTAAACAATCAATTTATGGAACCACTAAATGTTTCAAGAATCGGATAAAACCACATCAAACAATTTCAGGCTTGTGTAAGTTTACAAGCAAAGCTCAGATGACCTGAATCCAAATACACTTTGTAACTTTTAACCAAATTCTAGCAAAGACCTTACAAACATGATAAAAGCCATCTTTAAAGTGCAAAGATGAGGCCCCAAGTATAAACTTGCCATTGGGCACACTTACGTACCCAGACTTCTTAGCCTTGCAAGCAATTTAAAAGGCACAGCAATTACATAATTTCAGTACCTGTTCTCAAGAATTCCAAGTTCATTTCATGATTATTTACAGGCACCACAGGTTTTACAGGTTTTTTTAGGATGTCAAGAAAGTTTAAAGTGAGCGCACTATACAAAAGCATGGTACTTGCCACAGAACTCCCCTTAAATACAAGAAAATCGGATTTTACTCACAGCCGACCATCATCATGGCCACGGAAAAAATCTTCTCCCCATCAGTGGTCGGTGCTATGTTCCCAAATCCTATGGTTGTAAGGCTTGTCATGGTAAAGTAGAGAGAGGATATGTACAAGGAGTCTTTGCTGGGCCCTCCTTCCCACTGCCCCGAGCCCGTGGTGTTGTAGCGATATGGGGTCCCGATGCTCAGGGCCAGCTGGTAGAGCCAGCTGTCTGTTTTGATGGTGTTGGTCAGTTCATCTATGACTTCGTAGTCCCCAATGCTGTACCAGATGCAGGCCAGCCAGTGGGCCACCAGCCCGAACACACACACCAACAGCACCAGCACAGCAGCACCATATTCCAGGTAATGGTCCAGCTTCCTGGCCACCCGGCCCAGCCGTAGGAGGCGCACCACCTTTAAGGAGCTGAAGAGGCTACTGATTCCCTGGAAAGGAATTTAAAAAAAAAAAAAAAAAAATCATTATTAGATCTGAAATATCCTGCTGGATAGCACAGAGGGCTGTGCAGCAATTCCTGCATCTGCTTAAAACCTTTCTATGCAATTTTTCAGGCCTCAGATAACAGAATACAAGATCAAACCCTCCCCCCTCTCCAGAGCTTTTGTCCTCATCAGGCTAAATTGAGTTTGGCACTCACTAGGTGGATAAATTACTTTGTTCAAACTCAGTCTTTTAAAGCAACAGAAGGGCTCTGTAGAATCCAAAGTGGAAACAGCAAGTTTCTTACAAAAAGGAGTGGTTCAATGCTTCATCAGTTTGAAGTGAATTGGAGACTGCTTTGACCTCAAGAAGATAAAAGGAGGTGGAAGAGGAGTCACAGATGGAACTACACCAACCCTGTGGAGTCTTCCTGAAGTTTACCAGAGAACAGCATTCTGTTAAATCCAAGCAGAGGATTGTTGTTCTGACCAAAACAGGGGCACACCTACTTCAACGACCCTCAACATTAAGAGATGCTCCAGTGAAACATCAGAATGAAATCGCAGTGGCAAACTCAGAGAAATCTGCCTATTCTTACTCTGATCCACCAAATGGGAGCTGAGTAACTTCCTCTAGCACAACACTCTCCACCTCTTATGATCCTTCAAACATAACTCTGGATATTTTGTTATTCACAAGAAGTGTCACTGACTGAACACGGAATTAAACAACTGTGGGCACATTACCTTCCTGAGTAAGGGAAATACAGACCACAAAGCACATGTCTTTGCATACAGGGTTAATTTCCTTTCCAACTGACAGACACTGCAGATATTTTCCTAATGCAAGTGTTGGTTTTTTCCTGCCACACAAGATAGATGACATACAAATAAATGGAAATACAAATATTTGGGGAATAAGAACACAAGGACCATCAGAAAGTTAACAGAAACATCTGAGCGAGAATAAGAAATGGGTACGTCCTTCTCAATGCACAAATAGTTTGGGAGTTTAGAGATGCAAAAAGAGAACAAAAATATGCTCTTGATCTACTGCAATCCCATGATATAACTAACTTATGCATTAAATTAATTAGTGGCTCAAAATAGAAGGTTTGTAAAGGAAGGTTTCTAATATAAAACATTCAGAAGCTGAAGACATTTAATTTAAAGTAGAAATTAAGACATAGAAAGCAATGAGGCAAACACTCCTAGTTACTGTGCCAAGATTAAATTGCCCTTTTCTATGCATCATTATCAAATCAGTCTAGTCAAAACACTGGCTAATTATATTCTCAAACATTAAAAGATGAGTTTCTGGAGTTTTCCATACCAGAAAAAAACATTTGTCTCCTTTGCACCTTTGTTTCTTCTTCTTGTGCACCTTCTTTCCCTTTGCCCAACATCTGAAGGGTAACATACATCTGATATTTCTAGATGTAATCTCTTTGGCACAGTTCTTGTGTGCTTTTCAAATCCTGTTGGAATGTGTTTCAGATCCCCAAATCCTTAATAAATTGAAGCTCTATATTTACATTCAAGCTCTCATGATGACTAATACGACAGAGGGAAGTGGAATTTTCCCATTTTGATTTCTGCATTTTGCATTTATACAACACAGCAATCTAGTTTATCGTCCTTATTTCCATCTAAGTGTGTATCTACTCGTTTGCTTTAGGATATATGACTGGGAGACACTCTGCGCAGCCAACTTTTCCAATAAACTGGCAAGCCCCTTCCAGTATTCCTGACAGCATGGACTATGGCCAATGAACTGCTGAATGAGGGTCCAACCCCACATAAACAACATCTACATTAAAAAAAAAAAAAAAAAGGAGAGAGAGAAGAGAGAACTTCAGCGTAGTTTAATAGTTATTCTGCAGTACATTTCACTGAGTGAACCTTGATTTTGAGAGTTTACAACTTTCCACAGAAGAAGAGAACAGCAGGGTGTTTTCCTTGTGGGACCAAATCCCGTTGCATTGGTCAAGCAGAGATGTATTATTTCTGTTTTAATTAAAGACTCCCCATTTTTTTCCAGGATTAATGCTAGGGAAGGACTTAGAGACCTGGAATTCAAACTTAGGGGCCCCTTTTTAATACCCAGTAGTGCGTTTGTCCCAGTGGCACAGCTTATGTTGCACTTTTTACTGCACAAACAGCCCTTGAACAGAAGAGTTTACAGTGTGACCTCCATCCCCCACCTAGACTTCATCTTCTTTAAGTTACAGGGACAATTTGGCAGTTATATAAACAATAAAAAAATACAGCATTTATTTCAAAATCTGGGAGAAAGTTTGTGCTGCCATTATTTGTCCCTAAGCACAGGTAACAATCACATCTCTTACGTATAAAACAAAGAGAAATATTTCATTTTAGCTGACACTGAAATGTATTATTTCCTAAGAGTGTTTAATTTAAGTAAGTTTCACTGTGAATCTTAGATCCAATTCAGTTTAACCCCCTACTTAAGGCCGAAAAATCAAGAGATGTATTGAACATTCACATTTCATATCTTATCGTCCAAAATAGAAAGACAATACTGGAAGCTTCAAAAGCCTCTTCCATAGAACACTATCAAATGCTAAATGAGTATGTGATGTATCACATATGGAGTATACATCATATATATGTATGTATATGTATCAATCACATAAGCACTAATTATGGGTTGGGTCAAGTTGGTACCTTCATACTTACAAAATGGCCAACAGTTAATGTACAATTTGTTAATATGCAAAGCTCTGCCTCAGATTCAGCAACGTCTTTGGTAGAAGTTATGTGTAAGACTAACTGCCTTGAATTACATTTGGACAATTAAGAAATTCAGTTTTCTAAACACAATTGATTGCAGGCTGCCTTTAATTTCATTTTTCTTTTAACTGTATTTATGTTCTGTAATGAATACTTTGGAATCCCTTCCACTCCAGGATGAGCATCTGCTCTGACAGAAGTAACTGCAGCACTCAAGGAACAGAGAGGTGATTAGAAATTGTGAATGGGGTGTGTAATCCAGTCTGGCACTGGCATTGTGTAAATAAAGCACATGCTGGCTACTGGAGATCCAACCTTCTGGGAGGAGCATTTGTGACTCCGCTGCCATTTCAACTGGGCCAACTGTCTGTAACAGCTGCTGGGCTGTGCTCTCTAACTGAGAATATCTCCTTATGTCATCATCCACTCCAGCCCCTTGGGGTTTTGGCTAATGCATTTTATCACATCCTTATCAGAGGAGGCCACTCAGCTTGCTCATCATCAATCATCTCACAGCTGCAGAAATCTTTACACTGAAAAACCACCTACTCCAAAGCTGCATTTTGGGTGTCAAGTTTGGAACCAAATTCCCATCTGACACACATCATCGATTTAACTATTCCAAATGTGAGTCACAGGAGTCTTTCTCAGGAACTTCTAAGGCCATTGGATTAGAAGAGGAAGGAGCAGTGGCTCTGAACCAGCCATTTTTGTACCACCGCTTCAATTTAGGAGACAGCTGAAACCGTACAAAGAAGGTAGACACTATAGAATTTATCCAGAAAGATATTTTTGAGGGATGGATGTTTAACTTTGGAATTAAATCAGACATTCATGATTAAACAAAGCCCAAGTTTCTTGACATAAGCACATTGCAAAGTCTGTGTTCTCAAATCCTCTTGATACACTAAGAAGGGAAATTAAATTTGATAGTGGAGGCACAGCTGATAACAGCACCCAGTCTGACATGCAGAGGGACCAATCTTTCCTTTTAAATCTACCTGGCTCTTGCCATTTCAGACCCTAGATGCTTACCACACTGTCGAACTGCTGTCTTCCAGGACAAAAGAAGTGTCAAAGCTGTGTGCCTGAATCCAGCTGAATTTTCCCAGCCACAGGACTGAGACAGATGTTTCCCAAAATTGCCATGCACACCATGGGAACAGATCTCTGCACCTCCAGTAAGAACAGGGAGCAAAGTTCTCCGGCACTTAATGAATCCCTGATAAGCCAGGCAATAGGAAGGACGAAGCTGATAAAGTTGTTATACAGGGGTCAAGAGCCAAACATGCAAGAGGATGAATGGAAGATTGTCACCAAAGGAAAATGAAGGTTAACAAGGGCAGGAAATCATCTGAGTCCACAATGACTCTATCTTAAACCTCCTAAACCAAGAAAGAGAGAGTGGAATCTGCTCTACACTAAAGGAGCAGCAGAACAGCAAAACTGCATGTTCATAAAATCTGAGAAAGGATAGCTGGTTACTTGCTAATCTAATTAATCTTTTCTGAAGTTGGAAATTACTGTACAAATCTTCTTTTAAAAGTAAAATAAAAGCAAAAACAGCCATTAGTTTCAACCATCTAAATATACAAAAATCTGCTTAAACCTCGAAATTAAATCCCAGTATACTGAAATGGTAAATCAAGCATAACTTTTTCTTTCTACTAGGGAACAATGTGTTTTTAACTCCAGGCACTTTTTCAATTAGATTTCACTCCATGATTTTTTATTTATTTATTGCTAGCTCTGGGTATGCACGCAACAGCAACAACAAAAAGAAACTAAATATGCATTTTAAATGTGTTCTAAAACTGAAATACTCTGAGCTTTGAAAATGGGGTTTGGCACTGCATCATTTAATAGCAAACGCTGTCTCAGAAAAGGTTAAAGGAAAAAAAGAAAAACTTTTCACTCAGTTTTAATGTTCAGCACACATGGTTTTGAAGAATTTATGGGGCAGTGTAGTGGTTTTGTTTGCCGATTTGAGATTGCAAAACCAGCACAGGTGACCAAGAACCAGAGCCATGAAATGTTGGTAGGGCATGCTACCACTGCAGTTAAAGGGGGATTGCACCATATACAGATGTTAAAACTAAATTTAAGCAAGTTATCTTTATCCTGGACAATTACAGCAAAACTGCCATAAAGGCGATCAAATCCCGGGAGGAGTTTGCAGCCAGAGCTCACCTCTGTGCAAGAGCAAAATGGTTTTGTGGGGACTGAGCTCCAAGCACGCTCCTGGATCCCACAAGAAAGCATTCCCACAGCAAGCTGATGGCCAACCACCCTGTCTGTGTGCACAGCCCATCCTTCCTCCCTGGGGATGAGGAGTGGGGCATGTCAGGGGAGTGACTGACCCCATCCATCTCTGACAGTCGGGGAGGGGATGAATCAGCTCCCTCCCCTCCCACGGGGCACACAGGAGCTGAGGGCTCTCTCCTGCACAGCTGCTGTGAGGAGGAATCAAACCCATCCTTAGAAACCTGGAGAGCTGGATCTGCACAGCAACCCAGTCTGTGTTATCAGAGAAACAGACACTGCACAGCACTGCCTCCCAAAGTGAGACTGATCCTGCTCCAGATGAGCCTGGGGAATAAATGCCATTAACAACAGGAGGCTGAGATGCTCTGCAGATGCAACACCATGCTCATTTCTTCATTCAGCAGCCAATTACTTCACATAATGTGATGCTACACTACCTTCGGCTCTTGCAGGGTTTTGCAGAAGTCCCCATTGGCTGGAAGAAGGAATTGAATCAGTTCATAAAAAAAGGAAGAATCACAAAGTAAACTGGACTGGGGTTCTTGCTCTCAAAAGGGCAAAAGCTGGTGAATTATAAATATAGAACTAAAGACTGTAGTAAGTGAAGACAGGTGGACTATGAGAGGTAGAAGAGTCAGACACCTGGCAGCAGAGGACACCTGGAATGTCCTTACATCAAAAGGCACAAAAGGTTGTAACTCAAAGAAGGGCGGAAACTTGTAAAGCTCGACATCAGTTATAAATGAGTAAATAATCACCCAGAGGAAGAAAACAGAAACAAAGAACTGACAATACATAAGAAATAAAAAATTTATCAACAGAAAACTACACCTTAGAGAGTAAGTAGAGATACAGTAAGAATCGCCATATGCCAGGTTGAACATTTCCTTACAAAGAATACTAAAACAAATATACAAAGATCCTTCAAATTCAAAATTGAAAAAAAAAAAAACAAACAAAAAACAAACAAACAAACAAACCCTAATTACTAAAGTGATCGAGCTGCAATGAAGTAAAATTAATTCAGGCTTGAGCTAAAAATTAAATTAATCCTGAGCATTCATTTCCAAAAATGATGTTGATATTTCCCAGAAAATCTAATGCATCAAGAAGGAAATAAACAGATACATTACCTGAACAAATCTTAAGGGAAAGCATAATTAGAAACTTGAGATAAATCAAAATGCAATCAGTGGAGCAGTAGGTTAGCTAAGCTTAGGCTAGCTGGGACCTATCCAAGCAGCATTCTCTGATAACACAGCCCATTCTCTAAATAAAAGAAATGCAGTATTTCAGTAACATAAAAGGTGAAATTATTATGAAACACAGGGAAAACAGGGACCACCACTGTGATACCAGTGTGACTGAAGAACTTGGGGCCAGGGTGGAAAAATGGAAAAAGGGAGTCTAGCAGGGCTTACAAGTAGTTTTGCTGGTTTCTTAGTGACATAAATGGAAACACTGTATGGTCACAGAATCTTCTAATGGCACCTTTGGAACACACCGTCAGGTCCAGAGAATAACCATGTGGGAATAAAGGAAAACGTGATAAAGCTTGACAATACAGAGTCCCAAGGTACCCATTACAGTGCAAATTAACAAAAATATCTACAACTACAAGGATCTTTAACTGAAGATTATGGAGAAAAAGCAATATTTGGGTATACGGGTTAATCCCACATACCCATCCCACATGACTCAGAACAATCAGTGAGCTGCACTCACAGAAGAGGTTAATCCAGCTCCAGGACAGATCAGCTAAGTGTTTCCACCATCAACAGGAAAAGTTAAACCCCAGTTGCAAAGTGAAGATGAATTCTCCACCTGGAGTAATCTGTAAAGCTCTGCCCTAAGGAGATGTATTTGAACTTCACTTCGTGCAGAGAGAGGCAGTTGGATCAGCCACAAAAATGTTCATAAAATTTCATAAATGAGGTGTCTATACAAAATTAGTTTGCTTAAACTAAGGAAAGGAAAATAGGCATGTTTATGCAGGGGAGAGACGACTCTTCTAAGCACATCAAGGAGATAAACATGAGGGAGGAAAAAGAAATATTTAACCAAGGAGGTTGGCACAGGGAGAAATGCACAGACTGCAAATTAAGAGAGATTTATTAAGGCATCATGAGGAAAGGTGGATTTTGACCAGTTTGTAGGATGGGTGGTATGATGAACCTGCTCACCAAAGCTGATGACTCAGACTCAAAGGACCCTGTGAGCAATACACTTACTGTTTTTCTGCTTTTGCTTTTATCCTTTGAAAAATCAAAGCGAGGCAAGTACATTCTCAAGGGGGGATATATTTCACCCCAGCTTAAACTAGACCGCAGAGGAGTTTGCATCTGAGCTAGTTACACTAGTGGCAGTACATTCAAGGGTGAGAAACAGAAGATTTAGGGCAGAATGACTCCTCCGACCTACTCTGGAGGCACATCTTAGAACATGAGGAGCCTTGCCCCAAATGCGCCTGTACCTCCTTGTGAACAATGCCTGGCCACCTATGTTTCATCAGGCGAATCCCAAGCTTCGCACATTTCAAAATACAGTTCAAATACTTTACTTAAAAATGTGTGGGTACAATTTTCATTACCTTTCTGTCACCAGAAGTAATTACAACAACAACAAAAAAACCCCACAAAACAACAGAACAACAAAAAAACCACACACACCAAAAAAAGAATCACCCAAATAAATCACATATCTGATTCTGTGTAGTTTAGTACTGAAGCAGTGAAAGAGGCAGGATTTTTGTAAACCTTGGGCAATCTCCACCAAACAGTTGTTAAATGATGGCACACAATGTAAGAGAAAACAAAGTGCCTACAGATTTTGGGAATGACTGAAATGGTGAGCCCTGCCAGCATGAGCAGGTGAGCCTGCAGGCACACAACCAAAAAGTCCAATTCTGTGCAGTGCAGGAGGAGGTAAAGGCTGTTTGAAATGCAACCAGCAAATCATTCCCAAAAGAAATTTTCAAGCTTAGCTACTTAAATAGAGCTTAGCTCTAAAATCCCTGGTTAGCTCCTTAATGCTGCTTTACTGGAGTTAATGTTAAAATAAATCTTCCAGCACGTATCAGAACTCTTTCTTTCTTGGCAAACAATTAATATAATCAAGTTGCATAGTTACAAATCAAAATGAGTGAATGATAAAAATATGACAGCGACATTTCTGATTTATCACCGCTTTAAGAGCAGAATTTAGTGTTGTATTCAATTATGTAGATAGACACAGGAGTGAAGGGCTTTGCTTCTTCTGCACCAGCTATCTAGGTCCCAGGTCCAGATAGAAGCAGAGCCCAATTAATACTTGGTCCTGCACCACTGGAAGCAATGGGAGTAGTGGCTGCAGTGAGCAAAAAATTGAGTCCTTACAGCAAAATGTAAGCAAGTAGGTTTCTTCATGCATTTTCTGGAAGTACACCTAAATTTATTGCTTGGGATTTATCTTCTGGTTTTTTACCAGGGGGACGGAGAAACTTTCCTTTTTTTCCCCCTAACACAAATGTCAATAAGCTGTAACATTATAAATAAACTTCCAGCGAACAGTTTATGGCACAGCTATACAGTGCAGCACATTTCGAACAGTAAATAACTGAGGTTATAAAGAGAAGGTTGATTTCAGAGTATTTCTTCTAGATGCAAGATAATGGGGATGTGGCATCTTGTACTATTTATTTGTTAGTGCATCAGTGTACCCAAAAATATGAAAAAAAGACAGTATCATGAAATACGATAATTATCCCTCACATAGGGAAGGTGGGTGGAGGACAAAATGGGAATTTTTGCTAATCCCATCAGCATCACTCCAGTGAGCATCTCATCAGATTATTTCATTTAGTCATCTCCTTGGTAAGCCTCCCCTTCCTTTGTGAGCAAAAGGGATCACACAGGACTCCAGCCTTCCCTTGAAAGTGCTCCACAAACAATTTCCTCTGCTGGACTCTGTATCAGCTTATATGGCTCTGACTGAATATTTGATTTTAATGGCTTGTACCCAACATCTGCTTCCCAGTAACATATACATCACATTAAAATTAAAAAAAAAAAGGGGGAAAAAAATACTACTGGCACATCTAATTACAGTCCAGTATGCCATAACCCACCTCAGAGAAGTGTATCAGGCTATCAGGTCACCCACCAACCCCTGCACTGGCTCTGGCTCGGCTCCTTCCTTTCACAAGTTGCCCCTCACATCATGGAGACATTCAAGTGTCTCCACAGGGAAACCTGCAGACATATCCCAGACCTTGTACAGCATTAAAGTAGCTGGTTAATTAATTAAGAAAAAAAAATTAAAAGCTGATTAAACAGTGGCAGAACTTTAACAAAACCTTAGAATAAAAGCCAAAGAAAAGAGGTGCAATTCTGGAAGTCAGTACAATGGGGTGATAGAGGTGAATAAGTGAAAGGGGTGAAAATGGCTGAAAATCTACAAAATATATGCCTCCAGGGGATATATTTATAACTTAATACCATTCCCATGCCACTGTATTATTCTACTGTGAGTTTTCACACACAACAACAGAATTGACAGCATTCTTCATATTTAATTGTCCTCTGAGTGTTTAACAAGGGGGGAAATGCCAGGTCCCAGTGTTACTGCTTCTGTCGTTATTTGCTAGGAATCTGCATCGTAGTTTAACACTTGGCTGCAGCCAGGATTTAGTCTTGGCATCATTTTCTCCACATCAGCCACCTAGATTGTAAAAAGGTAGCTGTGGGCCTGGTATTTCTGAGTCTGAGAGATTTTAGCCTGCTAGCAGCTGCTGACCTTTTCCCAGGGGAAAAATACCTTGAGAAAGCTTCTTCTCAAAACAGTCTTGGTAAACAACAGATCCGTTTTAAAAATAATCTTTTCTCTATGTGATGTTTTGCCTTTCTAGTTCTGTTTCTCTAGTTTAACCAATGGGATTAGAGAGGTGTCGTTCCTATCCACCAACCATGTTAAGTCTGTATCGGAATACCTTATAAAAGGTAGTAAGAATTAGACAATAAAGCCTTCCTTTTTGCCTTCAGAAAAAGTATTTGGAGTCACTCATTTTCTCGTGTCCTACAACAATAGGTATGTAGCCATAGATTGTACTTCAGAGCCAATGTCACAGTCGTGAAACACACCGATTTATCTTCACCTTGCATACATCACTCAGCCTGGTGCCCAAAAACCCTCCTTCAAATACCCCCCACAAAGGGAATGTTCGCAGTAAAGCACTGCAGGTGTGAAAATGGCTACAGAAGCTTACTCAGCTTCTATTTGCTTTCCATTTACAGACACTGCAATTTTAGTTTCTATTAACTGCAGTCATACAAAGAAGTTTCTCACAGTGCTGAAATAGATCAATAATAGTAATTAAAACATAATTATAATTACAATTACAAGGAGTCTGTGCTTTAATATGCCCTGCGTAGATCACTAAATTTTAAAGGCCACTGGGTCATGTAGTCTTACATTATTAAATAACAGGCACAGAACTTTGGTTTAGGTCATTTAAATTTCTCTGCTTTCACTTCCAGCCATTGGCTTACAAAAATTAATTTCTGCAGAAAGGATGATCTTTTACACAACTCATCTGAAAACCAACCTGAGTTCATGTCCCTTTCTTCACAGTACATGACATGTCATTTCAGGACATATTTCTGGCAGAGAGGAGATCCAGCTTCTAGGTTTTATTTCATGACAAACTCAGAAATTAATGAATCTCAATTAAAATTCCCAGAAAAAAAAAATCATACTTTTCAAAAGAGTAAGGGGCTTTTTCAGCTTGAATTTAACCCTTAATTTGTGGAAGCCCTTTCCATTTGGCCAAGAGCTTGTCCATCCATCTTATTTGGGGAATATTTACTCAAAATACTTCTTTGCAGAGGCTCAAATGCATGCTAAGACAAGCGCCAAACACCTGCCCAACATCCTGGTGTCCTGGGATGCCAATTGATGCATTTGGTCCCAAAGGGAGATTTTAGCATGGTTTGACCATACCTGATCAGCATCCTTGGGCTCCTGCAAATTTGCTGACAATTTCATCCCAACATGAGTCTGATAATTCCGACTTGTATGGAAAAAATGGTTACAAACTACTTTCTGGTAGCTGAAAGAGAGACTGAGAGAGGTCAGATATTTATCTCTAATAGGCAGAACAGATATAAAGGCTAAGTCCTGAGGTAACATAAATCTCCAGCTTCAAAAGCAGGGAGTCAGGATTTTGTAAAATTTATAAACTGGTGCATACAGCAGTGGAAAAGTTGTTCTATACAGCTCATAACTCAGGGAGAAGAATATTAGAAGCATTACAAGCAGTATGTAACTCCAAGACAATCTTATTTCCAGTTGCTACACACTTCACATCCTAATACCTACAGGAACTTCATGGGACCAAAATCTTTGTATCCAAACACCATATTCCCCATTAATCCAAAGTTTTGGGTCTTTTTTTTTTTTTTTTAATAATAATATTAAAGAAGAGACAGGCAGAGACTTTTAGGCTAAATCTGAAGTTTCAGAGAACTCTTATACTGAAAAAAAAACCCCAAACCAGCCAAGTTTCAGAGACTGAGCACATACACTCTGTTCTGGTTTGTTCCTTGAAAACTGCCTGGATTCCCCAGTATGTGCTATGCTGTGCCCTATCACACTTCTGTATAGGAAAGTATACGGTTTCTGTATTGTTCTGGTTTAGCCAGAACGTATCTCAGTGCAGGATATGCTGCCCTGAAAGAAAAGATAAAAAGATGTCATGCATTTTTTCTGATTTTTCTGGGACGATCCTCCTAGCAAGTTTCCTAAATCAACCCACTAAGGATTCTACTTTCCTCTCCATTAGCTCATTTTTCTCCAGCCTATTTTACCTTTTTTTCCTACCCTTCCAATACTACGTTAGCCACTTAATTCCTCATCTATCACATCACCTTAGATCACTCTGTGCTGTGCAAGGTGTCTCTCATTTTACCTTTCCCCTTCCCTCTCACACATCCCAATCCCCCTGAGCAGACTCCAACAGCCTGGCTCTGTAACTCCAGGCTTGGAAACCTACACCTCTAATTCTGCCTCAAATCATCTTAATCCCTCTCAATTCTTCATTTGTGTGTCATAATCCTCTCCAACAAATCCTTCTACCAAGGCTCTACACGTACTCAGCATCAAAATAACTTTGATTTGCAGCCATGTTTGCCTCAGGTGGGAACTCCAGCCTTTACCTAATGTTGTATGTGAGGGAAATGACACCATTCCTGCTCTGGCCAAGACTGCCTACGTTTGAAGAACTACAACAACCCTCGGTAAGAAAACACACATTTCCTTTTTTCAGCCTTTTTTTTTTTTTCATCTTTCAATTTATCTCCTTAATTTTGGCGTTATAAATAGCACTCTAGTGCTTAAGGCATCTTAATTCCCTTCAAGCTCCTGTATCACATAGAGCTGTCTGCATATGCAACAGAGACAAAATCCCAAACCTCCTTGGCCATATCGTTCTTCGTGAGTGAGAGATCTGCCCACAGGGAAGAAAAGAAAGCCCCTCCAATGGCATTCCCCCTTCTCATCTAGCTCCTTAACCGGTAGTAAGAAAGCATTTGATGCTTTGTGTGGGACAACAAGGGTCAGATGTGGGAAAAACAAGGGAAATTTGGAAAGTCACCTTTCACTCAGCTAGTTTTTAGGGCTATTCACTCTGATTTGGGTCCATCCCTCATCACCATACCAAGAACTCAAAGAGCACCATGACCTGCACCCCAGGTCTTTTCTGCTAAACTCATTTTCTGCAACTTCATCTGAAATGTCACAATCATCAACTTTAACACTTTTATCCAACACCCAGGGCCAAGACAGAGAGCTAAAACCTAGCAGAAACAAGAGCTAAAAACTATTCTCTGTCCTACTTGCCTTTCTAAAGAGAAACATTGCTTTTATACAGAGTTTTTCTCCCAAATTAAGATTATGAATTTACTTATTCTTTACCTATGAACAGTGTTTGAACACCCTGCTGCTGGGGGGGTCAAAAAGTTAAATCGTTCTTGTCAAAGCACCATTTAAAATAAATGCTAAAACCCAAATGAAGATAAAGAGCATTAATAACTGCAACCACCCAGAACACACCAACCAGCTTGAGACTTAAATGTCACAAATGAAGACATATCACAAAAAAAATAAAAAGATCTCCCCTGAAGGACAGGGAAAAGAGAAAAAGTGACCCAGGGAGGAAAGGCTGACTGTTTACATACCTGTTTTCAAAATCACTTCAATTCTTTTCAGACACTAGGGAAAGCTGGGGTTGGAGGGGATGGAAATCAAGTAAATATGAACCAGTACCCGCTGGAGGCTCCAGAGCCATAACACAGAACTTCATGACAAGGGAATCTTACTGTTGGCTCCTTTATTAAAAAGGAGTTAATGTTTCATTTGTTTGAACGTAAATGATAGCAGCTCTAGGATCACTGAAGTTCATGATACCTTGCTGCTATTATTACATTTTGATTAAAGTTTGTCACTTTAGGTGCGGCTCAATTATAATGCGCTGGGTCAACATTTTCTTCCCTGTTACAAATATTGCAGATGGTTTGTTTCCCACGTATTTGTTAGAAAGAGGTTCACTTCATCCTTTAAATCTGTCCTGCTTGTGCACAGAAATTTTCTGTTTGTTTTACATATTAAAACATGAAAATCTGAAGATAACTTTGCATTTTTTCTAAAAATCAGGTTCCTCTGAGTCTGAAACTGGTTATCTTAAAAAGAGGTATTACATCTACAACCGTGCTAATGTCACCTTCTTACACAGTCTGACTGTACAACCTGGTTTCAGATGGGCAGCCTTCATAGGATCTTGAATTTAAGCTGCAAGTATTATCACTTCTGTCATATTTGCTATAAATAAAATGGAACAATTTCAAAAGATGCTACTCAGCACACAGAGGCAGAAATTTTAAAGGAGCTCTACAAAATTTGCAGCAAAGCCCGCATTAAAAAAAAAACAATGTAGGTTTTATATAGTGAGGATATGTAAGTGCAGAATTGAGAATTAAAAAACAAACAAACAATCAACCCCACTAAATGGTGTTCTAAGAAAAAACTGTTAAAATGTTCAAAAATGAACAGAGGCTTTTTCATCTGTTTATGGCCCTGAAGATAAAAAGCTCTAGAGAAAAATTAAAACAAGTCCTAAAGCCATTACAGTTCCATTTTAATAATGCATTTCTGTACACTGACTCCTGTACGCATTATTTGTTGTAGTTATTGCTTGTTTTCTGTATTGGCGTAGGCCGCAAGCTCGACTGCATAAATGTTAACACACTTAGTAGTTAAAAAGCTTTAATTCAGCATCCATCTACCATATTTATTTCTCTCCTCAAACAGCTTCTCAAATTTTAGCTGTAGTTGAAGAATTGTACCAAAAAAAAAAAAAAA
>WBMY01001229.1:409215-459660 GCA_013397315.1 Donacobius atricapilla
CACTCTCTCAATCAAACATTTAAAATGGCATTTAAAAAAAAAATTACAGCCTGGGTCAAAAGGTAGTCCTTGGGCAGGATTTAAAAAAATGGTTATTCAGAGCCATTCCCTACTTTCATGTAAGTGGCTAATTTGTCACCAGCTTCAGCCAGGGGAAATACTGAACTGTAATCAAGCCCTGCCCTGGGTTAGAACTGCCTAAAGACTGAGCTGAAATGGAAGGCTGTGACAGGGGACATCCCAACTGGCCCAGCCCACTTTGACCTGCACCAATGCTTTTGGATGACATTCAAGCCATTCTGAAACCCCCATCACCAAAATAAACACCCACACCGGGCACTGCAACCCTAAGACACCTCTCCACCAAGACAGGAACGTCTTGTTGGTAAATCTCAAGGTCAGTATTGGTACAGAGCATGAGCTGCCTCACTGGGAACAAGCTTCTAAACGAATCCTTAGTTAAAATAATCCTTTAGAGACAGACTGCAACCACTTACCTCGTCCACATTCTCAAAGGCATTGATGATGTCATATGGTAAACAGGACAGAAGGTCAATCACAAACCACGTCTTCAGGTAGTTCATCCGTATGAGCTTGGGATCAGAGATAACCTCTCCCCCAGGGCCAACAAAGGTCGTGTGAAAGTTCAAAACAATGTCAACCAGGAAAATAACGTCCACCACGCTGTCCAGCACGAGCCAGGCAATGTTGTTCTGCTTTGTCTTGAAGGACACATTGTATGGAACCATGATTGCTGTGTAGAAGGTTAGAATTAAGATGACCCAGTCCCAGGTGGTCTTAAAAGCACAATAGTGGAGTATAATGTGTGGTGGAGTCTTTGGAGCTTCTTGCTTGTACTGAGGAAGAATATCAGATCCCAGCTGGAGAACCTGTAAGAGGCAGAGAGGCCAATGTTACCACTGCCAGTGGATGGGATCCAATGGGGGGTCTTACAGATTCCTGTGAGGAGCAGCAGAGACAGGACTGTGCTCGTTGGACATTGCAAGGCAATCCACAGTTTCTAAATAATCTGATTTATTTAGGATGTGTGGAGGCAGCTATCACACAATGAATGGGAGCAGCATGGCATCTGAGGATATTCCTGCAAAAAGGGGAGATCTTTGCAGATGGACTGAGGGGAAACCACGCCAAGAGCAAGGGAAGAGAGGCTCCATAAAGAGGTTTTGGCTACTGCCACACCAGCTTATGCTTTGCAGCTATGAATGTGGAATCACAGAATGCTTTACGCTGGAAGGGACCTAGAAGATGATCTACTCCAACCTTCCTCCCATGAGCAGGCAATCTTCCACTAGATCAGGTAGCTCCAAGCCCTGCACAACCTGGCCTTGAACACGTTCAAGGATGGGGCCTCAGCCTCAGGTTCTCTGGCAACCTGTTCCAATGCCTCACTGCCCTCACAGCAAGGAGTTTCTTCCCAGCGTGTAATCTAAACATGAACACTCATTCAGATTTGTAATCGTTACAAGACTAATTTTTTGTGCCTGACCTCTCTTTTAAATCACTGCTGAGCCAGAGCAACACCCTATCAAAGGTGAAGCAGACCCCAGCCTTGCTGGCCAATCTCCTAAAATGAGGCATTGTGTGCACAGCTTCTGCCTAAAACCCTGCCAATAGCACACTTCCTTCATATTTTCTTCAAAAAGTTGTTGCTCCCACTAGCTCAATATCACTAGTGGATTCTCTTTTATTTCCTGTAATTACTTCCCTATTTTTTTTTTTGCATAGGACTATAATCTCCTGCATGCTCACTGCTGTAAAATCGTGGAACTGGAAGCACTGCAAAACCCAAGCCGAATTCACTTAAGGCATTCCCAGCTAATCTAATTAGCTCTTATCTCAGTCCAACACAAGAAACAAAGGCACAAAGGAACGCACACGAGGCAATTTATTGCACTGACAACTGAAAGATCCATCTGGGGATACGTTTGGGGATCTGAAGTCCATATGGGATAACATAAATAATTACAGCAACTTTAAAACTCATTTCAGCCCTACACCTGCCCCATACTGGGGCTGATGCACCAAATTTCCAGGGACAGTTGGATTGAAAACAGCAGCCTCAGATGTGTAAAACTGATCAAACACAGGATGGTTCCTCAATGGAGAGGAGTAAATGGCTCTGAAAAAACTGTATAATAACTAAGAATATGAACTCAAGCACCACAGATAGGGACTCTCCATTGATTCTTTGCAGTCTTGTCTTTTAGATGTTTTTAAGAGAAAGCTGTTACTGAGATCAGACAGTGAAAGTCTGGCTCTGCTGAAAATCTGTTCTCCAGCAATCACCAAGGGACAACAACAGCAGCCTCTCTCATTCTGTGGTGGGGGATGTGGCTTCCCAAGATGTCAAATCTGGGCCAGTGTCAGGCTGAAGGGAAGCAAACCTGCTTCTGCCTACTCTAAGGCTGTATTTAGCAATCACGACCAGTAAGGAAACTCAGTTGAGCTGACACAACAGAAAACTAACTTGTTACATTATTTAGCCATTTGTTTTCTACAGAGTCAAGTGAATTGCACAGGTTTATGCCATGGCCAGCCAGAAAAGCACTGGACCCACTACATAGGGAGCAGTGAGAGAGCAGCAGAGACCTCCAGGAGCCCGTGGCTGCTCCCTTTGCCAACAGCCTCGTGTTACATCAGCTCCAGTGTAACACACAAAAGCCCTCTGTGGAGTGGTGTGGTCCCAATGGTACTTGTCAGAGACAACTACAGATGCCAAACCCCTGGTGAGACTTATAAAAACATCAAACTACAGGGGTCCCTCCCCCACTACCCAGGACAGACTCACTATCAGCACTTCTATGCTCCTATAACCACTGCAGCACACTGAACTTGCTGGTGGATCCACGGGGTTTTCCCTAGAATTAAAGCAGCCATCAATACAATCATTTTCTCACAGCAGCCTTGTGAAAACTTCTTTCAAAGCGAAAATTTTCACCTGCACTTAACACACCATTTTGGCTTTCTCTCATAATTTGGTTGTTATCTCCAGATATCTCTTTGGGGTCCAACAATTCACTGATAAAATCAGCACAGGGACTTCTTTCCCTGGTTTCTTCAGGTCTGTTAGTTCCCTGCCTTGTTCACTGGGGCAGGAGCTGGAAAAATAAGCTACTTAGGGCTCAAGCCGAATGCTATTATCATATGCTTGATGGTTCTCTGTGCCTCTGGTGGTGGAGTGCTTGGGAGCTCCCACGATACTGTAAAAGCATAATTATTATTCTTAACATAATATCATGCTGAGTTTGACATGGTGAGTGGGTGGCAAGTGGCTGTGGAGACCATTGAACTATAATGATTATTTCTTTCATGCTGCATGGATTTTTAATTTTAAATCACCAAAGAATACACAGTATCTTGATAGTCAGCTGCATTTACCACAGACTGTCTGAATTATTCCTGTGTACAGCTAATGAAAATGACTGGTAACTGTTAAGTCAGATAAGGTGAGCAGCACATTCTGCAAGGGATGAGCTATGAAGATAATGCTCCTCCTCAGATACAGAAATATGGAAAATGGTACCTGTACAGCAATGGTGAACCTCCCCTCAGTCTGCCTTCCTCACAGCTCTTTGCCTACAAAGCACTTTCCAGCCATAAGCTACCTTTAAAAGAGGAGACTGCGCACTGTGCAAGGAACAATTCCTGAGTACAACTTTATCCCACCTATTCCTGCGCACACCTACTCCCTTACCTGAGGTTTTGCTGCTGCCTGATCTAAATCTCCCTTGCTGTGACCTAATGCCATTTCTTTTTCCTCTGGCTATAGTTGTCCTGGTGAATAATTTCTTCCCTCATTTCATGCAGCTGCTTTGGACTCTTTTGAATATGGTTACCATATCTTCTCCAGCCTTCCCTTCCCCAGGCTAAACCAAGAATGGATATGACTGGACTTACAGGACATTGAAACATCATTAATTTGAAAAGTGTGAGGTGTCAGTAACCCAGCATTTTTTCAAGCTGTTGGTATGGGATCATTCAAGGGAAAACACAACACTGCTAACACCTCAGAACTCTGGGTTTCCATTCTCATAATTTAATTTGAGGTTTTAATTATCCAAGTTCACTAAAACCAGAGAGGGCATGACACCAAAAAACCAAACATTTAAAGCCACTATCAGTTCTATAGGACAGGTTCCTTGGCACAAGGGCTGTCTTTTCCAGCAGCTCACATATTTTGACCCTGTGTTTTTGACCCATTTATTTTTCATTACCACCAGTGGATATGAAGATGAAAGCAGTACCTCAGTTTCATCAGTTAACCTGAAGGTATTCACTTGTTGCACCACATGCACTGCTAACGAGATACTTGCAACCTGCCAAAGAGCTCATTTCATCACTTCTGAAGATAAAAGTGATGAGGGAAATACTGTAGGAATGGCTTTGCAAGAAAGCCAAGATTAGGGTACATAAGCAGCCCATGGGGACCCAGACAGGGATGCTTCCAAAGAGGTTTCTCAAACAATCCCATTTTCCTGGGAGAGGGACCTAAGGACATCAATCCTGGTTCCATGTCACTGTGAGACAGAACAGCAGAGAAGCACACTGTGCACCCCAAGTTAAAACAACCAGGAAGCTGAGGACCATGTGCATGGAAATAGGGTCATTTAAGTAAAAGTGACCTACAGAGAGTGCTTTTATGACCTGTCCTAAAAACGTGGGTGTGCCACGTGGCGCTGCTTCAGGACGAGTAGAGGAGAGGCTGAAAAAAAAAAATCAAGAGTCGGGAAATATTTTCCTCTAAGAATATCCTTCACCAGTGGGAATTAGGGTGGGTTTTCTTCCCCCCCCTTGCCCTAGGAAGGGAGCAGGCTGGTGTCCAGCCCACTTACCTCGGCCAAGCGGGAGTGCTTGTGCACCACCTCAGCCTTGTTCATGGGCGTCAGCTGCTGCAGGACGCTCCGGCTGTTGGTCAGCGCCCGCGTCAGCCGCGCAAACTTGGTCCAACCTGCAGCAAAAGAAGGGAAAAGTGTCAGGAATCGCCTCAGAACCACTCAGGCCTCATCCAGTGCTGGTGAATCTCCTTTCTGCTCGGCAATATTCAGTCTCAGACCTGAACGGTTTCTCTCAATTGCCGCACAGAGCCGCTTCAGGTTCCACGCCTAAAGACCTTGCAAAAGAGGAAAAATACTGCTGCTTCAAGGCAACACAGGTAAATGTGAAAGGAATCAAAACTGGCTTTCTTCTGCCTTCTGGAGACACGGTGTTAGAAGGATGGTATCCTGATTTCAGCCTTCTGGGGACATACTCTGCTGCTGAAATCTAATTCTAAGCCACTGAAGTTCATGCAAAGGCTTCCCAAGTCTGCAAATCCTGCTGAGGGAAAATCCTTCACAGCTACAGAAAGGCTGTTGCTGATTCAGGACCACTGGCGCAGCCCCAGAAGTCTGATCCTGAAGTCTTAACTGGTTTTTGCCCTAACTAAACTTCAGGAACAAAAATAAACTGGAAAAAAAATTTAAAAGACTGCACCAGCAACAATGCCTCAAACTGAAAAAAAAAAGAAAAAATCATTAAGCATTTAAAGTCAGATTAAGAACTTGATTTTAAATGGCATTAAGAAATGCATTTAGCTATTACACTAATGATAAGCAGCTGGTTTGATTGCAGCCTGGGACTCACACACTGAGCTGCCCCTGAGAACATTTTCCTGCAGCACCCAGCAAGGAGCAGTTTGTTCCTGACAGCATCACCAACCCAGGAACACGTCAGCAAGTCATTCCTGCTGGAAAAACACCCCAGTGTTTTTGATGGTGTGGATGCATCAGTGGATGGGGTAGATGCATGCAGCAAAGAGAACACTAGGATTTTCAGCAGTGTAGCACCTCAGTATTAAGCAGGAAAATTGAAAATCCAAGCATCTTTAGGAAGGAAAAATTTTCCCAAGGACATGGAAGTAGATGCTGTACATTGAGTTCAGCCAGGTTTAATGTCATTTTTTTACCAAAGAGTTGTGGATAAAATATCAAACAAGCTATGGACAGGAAAGGGGGTCAGGGGAAGGTTTAACTTTCATTTAATTTGAATGCTGAGATGAAAATTAGGGAAAATATTCATATCTCAGAAAGGAAACATAGCATTTCTACATTAGACTCATCACAGAATCACAGAATGGTTTGGGCTGGAAGGAACTTTAAAGATCGTATCATTCTAACATCCTGCCATGGACAGGGACACCTTCCACCACACCAGGCTGCTGCAAGCTCCATCCAACCTGGCCCTGAACACTCCCAGGGATGAGGCAGCCACAGCTTCCCTGGGCAACCTGTGCCAGTGCCAGGCTTATTTTTAAATGCCTTTTGCTGGTAGGAGTCAGGGACTTGGAATGTAAAGGGAAACCCTGAGGGAGACGAAATAACAAGCAGGGAACAGAAAACACAGTAAAACTTCAAGAAAAAAAATGATGTACAAACTTGGCTTTGCCATTTACAACATACATACCGCATTCACACAAATGTAAATCCGTTGTTCATCATTTAACAATCAGAACAGCTTAAAATACCATGACATGACACCAGCACTGCACAAACATTTGTGTCTGGCTATTTATACATGACCTCAAAAATGCACATAAAAAATTCACTGGGAAAAGTTTTAAAATAGAAGCATTTTATTAACTTTTCAAAGGTAAACTTTCAATGTGAGGTGTGGATATGTCTCATGCTCCTGAAGTTTACAGGGATATTCAATTAGGAATATGCACTTTCTCTATTAAACAAGGTCAAGGCAGACTACAGTGATCTATGAACTATTAATTTCTAGAAAAAAAATTCCTTGCATTTCTCCTTTTCCCCTTTTCCTAACTGTCTGTAAAACTGCAGGAAGGAGACAGCTTTAAGATAGAAGTCAGAACTGTTCTTTACCTTTCTAAACTAGCAATTTCAAAGACCAAGTGAGCCTGGTAACAGCATTGTGACAGCTCTGCCTCAGCATTTCTAGTAATTGTTGGAGGCCACACTGCACCCAGGTGATTTATTTTGGGTGACTACAAACACACAGCAAGAACCAGGGAAAAAGTGCAGCTTTCCTCCAGGAAGGTGTTCACCCACTTCCAGACCTGGGCAGGTACTCAGTCATGGTCCTCTTCCCCTGAAAAAATATGTCCCTGTGGCACATAAGGACAAACATGGGCCAGTCCCCAACCTTTATTTTGTCATCCTGCCTCTCAGCTGATACGAGACTGATGGAAAAGTGCTCAGCAAAACCAAAACCACCGCAGACAAACCGCTGGATACAGCCCCAGCCGCTCTCGCTCGTCACGTCTCAGTGCTGTCAGCTACTCCAGCTCCTGGCAGGAATGTGAGGATGTCCAGCAGGGAGAAGTGCAAAGCCCTGTACCTAAGGAGGTACAACCCCATGCACCAATCCATGCTGGAAAGTAGTTTGGTAGAAAATCACAGAATCACTGGGTTGGAAGAGACTTCCAAGATCATCGAGTCCAACCCATGCCCTAACACCTCAACTAAAGCATGGCACTGAGTGCCACATCCAGTCTTTGTTGAAACACATCCAGGGATGGTGACTCCACCACCTCCCTGGGCAGGCCATTCCAGTACTTTATCACTCTTTCTGTAAAAACTTTTTCCTAACATCCAACCTGTATTTCCCTTGGCACAGCTGAAGACTGTGTCCTCTGGTTCTGTCAGCTGCTGCCTGCAGAAAGAGACCAACCCCACCTGATACAGCCACCCTTCAGGGAGCTGTGGAGAGCGATAAGGTCATAAATGGTTTGAGGATTCCCAGAGGACCGAGTTCAACGTGTCCATGGTGGGAATCCTTGGCTGAACGAGACACAGAACTGCCAGCAGGTCCAGGAATGTGATCCCTCCCATCTCCTCCTCACTGGTGAGGCCAGTTCCTGCAGCACTGTGTCCAGTTAGAGGAGGATTTGGAGAACAGTCAGAGGCTGGCAATGACAGGGGATGGCTTCATGTACTCTCGAAATCCTTTGTCATGGTGCTTTGCAGGCTGAGAGACCCCACTCATAAAAATATGGGGGTTAAAATGCCTCTCTTATAAAAGCAGAACTGGTAAGAAATCCCTTGTCACTGATTTAGGTAAGAAAAGCATCTGTCCTGCATTAACCACAAATGCAGAATTCCTGGGGGAGCTAGGGAAGATGGAGCAGTAAGCTGCGTACCAGACAACAGCAACCCTTTTGCTGTAAAAATAAGAAGAAAAGAAAAGCTATGATTTTTTTCAAATCCTTCTTTACTACCATGTGAGATCATCAGTGTCGTGTGAAAGAAAGAAGCCGCACATTTTAGCATTCAAGGTTACCACTCTGCTCACCAGCTCTGACCTCTTCTTTTCACAGGACAAACCATTTCATCGTGTCCTTTCTCCACCAAGACCAAAGCTTTGCTTTGCACCAGAGCAGACCTTCTGCAAAACCCTTCCAGCCTCATTTAGAGACTTCACATTTTCACATTTCTTTCAGCCAGGTGAAGCCCATGATTCTTGACATTGGAAGCACCGAATACACTAACATGACTTTTTTCTCCTATTCAGCACCATGTCCAGCATTATTTAACCTGCTCCAATCTATCCATCTGCAATCGTGCGAAAAAAAGTACCAGGTTCTTTTGTCTCCCGTTTACAACACAAGAGAATTAAAAACACAGCAAGATGCTGGGTTACGAGTGGGAAGGTGAAAATGTATACAGGCTGCCTCGTGTCTGAAATATCTGCACAGGGTACATTCTCTCTTTCCTGACCTTGTTTGAGACTAGACAAGTTCAGAATTATATTTAAAACCAATGTGTATGTTTAAATAGACCAGAGAAAATTTGCATAGCTGCCTACTGCTGTCAATGTTTCTTCAAACGATTCTCTCCTTTCTTTTCCTCTATAGACAGACACTTGAAAAGAATGGTAATTTTATGCCAAGTATTAGTGACCGCCTGTCCTCACAGATATTTTCAGTCTGGAAGGAGTAAAGGAGATGCACAAATAGCAGGTGCAAGAAGGGCAAAACCAAAAATCTGCTCATGAGAAAACACAACACTTTTGATGCTCTCTTCAGCTCAGCTGGACTGCATATTTTGCCCACAGCACTGCATGAAAAATAGCACCCTGAACTTGCACCATGGCACTCAGATTCTTGGGAAAAAAAAGCATCATCATCAGATCACACACCAGATCAGGCCAGCAGCTGCTTCTCCTTACAAGCGGTTAAACTGGGTGTTCCACACAAAGACATGAGCCACCTCAAATGGAAAACTCTGGAATAGCATATAAATAAAATGATTATTTCCCCTGGTTCTCTTTAATTACCTTCTTATCCAGAGACAAAATAAGATGTATTTGTTCCCCTGTTTGAAAAAAACCCTCATGATCTGCATTCATTCTCAGGATACAAAACAATGATCTCTTAAACAGGAACCTAGCAAAATATCTGCCTGTTTCCATCCATTATTTACAGTAAAATTACTGCATTCTCAGTAAGTTGGATGTTTAACAGTTACGACAGGACATGAAGAAGGTAAGCATGCTGATGACATGGGCTAAACTAGTCTCTGCCTCGGCCCAGTTGTAATGCTGCCCTTCCAAGCAGGCAGCTTCCTTCTTCCTCCATGCATTTTAGACACAATTAAATATTTTACATCCACTATTCCCCATGTCTCTTGCCCTAAACAGGACTGCCAATTTGACAGCCTCTGACTGTGGGTCTAACAGAAACAGAGATGACTTTGTGAAGTCCTTCACACAACAGCTGAGCCAGGGATTTCTCTGAAGAGAAACAGAAACAGGAATACCAAATTAATTTTAAAAAGGTATTTTTTCCTAAACCTTAGATGCTGGGACACTGGTTGAGGCTGTTGATGTTGTGACAGGATGCCTGGGGAGTGCAGGAACATGGTGGGGGGGAGGTAGGCAATAGTCAGGTGAAGCAGACAGAGCACCCAAACACCTCCTCAGAGGAGGAAAACTTTCCAGAGGGGTCCGAGGAGCTCATTTAGCCCCTCAGTGGTGTATGAATGCATAATTGCATACAGAATGCATACAGTGCTTGAGGGGGAAATGGTATTTCAAGGTTAGAACTCCATCCTTTTGTCCCTCCACCACCAGAACGTCCAAACTGTCCCACTCACAACAGCACATGCCTTCCCATCAGGACTCCTCCAAGAAGAAGAGTATTATGCCCACACATCTTTGTCCCTGAGATCCCGAATCCATCGCTCTGTTTTACACTGGACAGCTGGGAAGGGCAGAGCTCTGTGGCAGCAGCTCTCCACAGGCCTCCCCTCCACTGCCGCACTCACTGCTTTCCCGCTGTGCAAAATCCTTTCCAGACTCATTTAGAGACTCCACATTGTCCCATTTCTGCCAGCTGCAGCCTTGCACTGCCACAGGGACCTCTCTGTGCCCTCCTGGGTCACTGGCCTCCTTCTCAACAACACATCCTGCAGATGGATGCAGCAGACACCTCCCACCCATCTCCAGCGCCCCTCCTCATCTCTGCTGCCTTCCCGGGGTGAGGAGGAACACCAGCTAGGTCCAGAATGTTACTGCAGAGTAAAATCTGTCCAAAGAAAGTGCAGCAAGGGAGGCTTCCCCAAGCAGAAGGGATGCTGGAATGGACGAGACAGAATCATTGAATCATTTAGGTTGAAAAAAAGACATCTAAGACTCTTTCCTAAAGGTTATATGTATGTGGAGACAAAACCTTGGAATCAGAAGGATTTCCAAGCTCACAAACCAGAAAATATTTTCAAACATAACTAAATGAGATAAACATTCTAAAGGGATAAAACCTTTAGAGCTCTCACCATAATTTAATTAGGAGTGAAAATTTGCAGTCTCTCTGACTGCTTTTGTGTACAGTTCGAAATGCAGATCTAACCACACAGCTAGAAGCCACACTGAAAAAAATATATATATTTCATAAACTATGTTACATTATTTTAAAGCTAAATTCACACATCAGAGTTTTTGAAGAGTTTAAAATCTCAAGGTGAAATGTTAATGTTCTTTATGGTACACTTGCTCTGAAAAACCTAGGCATGCCTGGCTCCCCCTAATAGAGCATTAGTGTAATTTTACTGGGTTGCAATTAACCTTTTTGTCAGGGTTTGTCTGGTCTCAAATAATGATGACTTCTAAGCCAGTATAGCAGGGAACTACCCCTACCTTAGGCTGCAGGGAATACACTTGGGTTAAGAATCATATTCTGTGTGAAAAAAACAATTGCAGAGGACAATTCCAGCAGTGCTTGTGTTGATTTCTGCCTGCAGGAGCACAGGGAACAGACCCCAACCACGGAAAGATTGTTCTCATCTCCTTGTGAAGCACAGAACAGTCCATATGCGGAATGCTTAAATAATATATCATTTATGACTTACCCACAAGAGGAAAGAGCTTGCACTGCTCAGAGTTAGGAAGTGTGGAATTCAGTTGGTAACACGGGTCATCCTTTGGCATAAATAGTTAGCATGTATAAATCCCAACTATTTCTAGACTTTCAAGCAGTAAAATCATGACAATGGCTGGCTGTTTGCTCTTTACTGCAGGCAAAGTATGTCTGAAAGAGCTCACTGTTCCTTTGAAAAACTTAATAATCCCAGTATTGAGTTTTTAGAGAGAGAGAGGAATAAACAGGATTTCTGAATAAACAGATTAATAGTCAAACAATGTTCAACCACATTCCCATGGTGCAGTAAAAATACTTCTGGACATAGAGTCTATTCAAATGAAATTCAAAGTATTGGGATAAATTTTCAGAATTGAAACTGTGTGTTCCACTGTCTGATAATGCACTGCACCCCTGGGATAATTTTTACATCCAACATCACTTCTAGCTCAGTGTTGTCTTCCCAGTTACCATCCACCCACTGCAACTGCTGGGGAGCTCAATATGGATGAAGAACTAATGGGTAAGCTTGGGCATATCATTTTACCTCTCTGAGCTTCAGTTTCTCCTCCTTAAAATGAAGATAATGCTAATTACCTAATTTGCAAGCCATTTTGAGATCTACTGATAAGAAGAGCTAAGATTTATATAACTCTAGACTACACTAGGCATACATTTTAAAATTACAATTTTTAAATTTAATCCTCAAATAGTCTTAAATGTACAGTGCTCAACTTCTTACATTTCACTTATCTGCAAATAAGGCTAAACTTTATAAACAAACACAGGGCCACTGGGGAATTACTTCCCAAAAGTGTATAAAAGGTGCAAACTTGGGGAAGAAAAAGGGGAAAAGAAGAAAATACTAATTACTGTAAATGTCAGTCAACTGGCTTCTAGGAGTTGGTCAGATAGGAAAGTGCTCATCCCATCATCTCATCCTGGTTCTTCATTTGAATCACCCCAGAGACACAGAGTGGCCTAAGCCTCTTGTGCAGCCATCTTCACCAAATTGACCCCTGTGCGACACTCTCAACAAGATATTGAGGCCACACAGTTCAGTAAATTACAGGTTAAATGGGTGAAGAACTTGTTATTTGGCAAGTATCACACAAGGAGCAGTGGGAAAAAAAAATATTACTGGGAGCCTTCTGGACACCAGTGGCCCAGCATCCTATTCAGTGCTTGTCTCCAGGGTCTGAAATTCTTTATAAAATGACTGATACACATGTCAAATGACAGGAGGATTAGAGGAATGTTAAACAGCACTGAGGACAGTCAAACAGGATGATGTGCTTGATAACTGGGCACATGCCATTAAAACACGTTTTAAATAGAAAACAGTCATCCAGAGAAAACCAATGAAAATTGTAACTCCAGCACAGAAGGGGAAAATGTCCCAAGCAAAGAACAGTTCTGGAAAGTATCCAAAGGTCTGGGTAGGTGTGCAATTCAGCATGTAATTGGCTTTGGCAAAAAGTCACCTGCTCCTGTTATGGATACGTAACAGTAAGAACTGGGCTTGGAGGCTGAGCAGTAATGAGAAATTAGCTGGAAACCCACCTGGCCACAATAATTGCTGCAGAAACACACTGGGGACCTGGGAGTCTGAAATCCAGGCCACCACAGCTTCATCCCCACTGCTGCCAATGAGCTGGATTAAAGGGCAGCTAAAATATCCACGTATCTGCCATCACCAGACCTCCAAATTCAGTCTAGACAGAGGTTTAAGGAGCTGAACTCATTTACTTTATCAAATGAAGGCGCAGTGATGAGGTGATTATATGTGTAAATGCCTTAGTGGGACTTTCTTAATACAGCGGAAAATAAGACATAAGAAGATGCCACTGCAAGAAGCCAAAGCCAGGCTAATTTGACACTTCCTTAATGCCAAAAGCATAATGGAGAAGCACAAAAAAATATTAAGTAATGTAGTGGATGCTCAGCCTCTTCTAAATCAATACTGGATGCCTCCCTGGAGAGAACGATTCAGTTACACACAAGTTCATGGGTTCAGCAGAGAAGCAACTTAGTGAAGCGGAATGCCTTGTGTTACACAGATCAGACTTCTGAACTCCACTACATTTGTACTTATTATTTTAGGTTTGGCTGATGAGTGTTCAGTTTTCTACATACAAAGTGTATCCATCTACAAACAGCTGCTGCTTCAAAGATCAGCTTCCAGTTTAATTTGGTCTCTCACAGGGTTAGATTTCATTTCAATGGGATTTCATTTTCATTGCACATTAAACTTCCAGAAATTTGCAGACAGTTAATGTGCATTGATGGGTTGCTGATGGAGCACACAAAGGGCTCCAAGGCTGTATCAGATTCAGGAAAAAAGTACTTCATTTCTGTGAAAGAAACTGAACAACCCTGGATATGGAAATTCCCTCTTCTTCATTACGATGGGTATCCAGCAGCCGTAAAGCAAAAAAGGATACAGAGAGGGAAGAGGGAGTGAAAATAAAGCCTTGGAGCATCACTCCTAAAAGTGAGGAAACAACTCTCTCTCTGACTATTCAGCCTGTGCAGTGCCTGCAGAAAGTGCCAGCAGCACATCACTGAAGATACAACAGGGATGAATAACAGGGATGGTTGTGTTGCAGGAACAGGAAAAAAGCAACCTTGGAAGGTCTGCCAGGTTACTGGCAAGCTGTGCCTATCCCAAATGGTTGGTTTAAAATACTATCTAAAATAGTATTTTATCTAAATATTATCTAAGTATCTAAATACTAAAAGAGATTATCTCTCAGCATCATTGAACGGAGTTGTCTGCTCTTGGCACTGAACACTCACCTGGTGTCCAGGCAAATGCCCACTCTTGTCATCCTCCCCCTCACCAAAGTCCTTTCTCCCAGCCCAGGCTTCCCTGGATGCTGCACTCTAGACCCAGGGGAGGATGGAGAGATGGAGGTGATCTCCTTGCTGCCTGGAAGGGAGTGAAACTGCAGATCACAGCAAAAGGAAGCAGCATGAGGACAAGTGGGTCTCTGTTGCAGGGAGACCCTTGCTATTACAGCCACAGAAAAGTGCAATAAAAACATGTTAAGGATATCCAAATTGAAACCTATTAAATTACTGTGATGGATTACTGTCAAGGTGATGTACTCAACAGGGTACACTGTGCTTCAGCTAAAGGTAGAAACCTTATTTTCATGCTCTAATCCCTCCACCCACTTCTTCTATTATCACCAGGATTGATACCCCCCTCAAGGAAAAAAAGGTTCCCATGTGCAACTAGTTATATATGCTTAATAACTTGCACTTATTAAAGATAAAAAAGGATCAGAATTATAGGCTTAGCAAGGATTAGCAAGCCATAAGTGCGTATTTCTGCAACTACTACACTTTTTATAGCCCTGTCACACTCTGAGATAGAGTTGTATCATTATATAGAGTTATATAATCATAAAGAGTTATATCACTGAAAGCATTACAGCATTGTCCCAGACAGACTTGATTATCAGAGTCTGGCTCTATCAAGTGAAAAAAAAAAACCAAGCCCCAAAATTAAAAAAAAATTAAAAAGCAACTTCAGGATCCTGCTGTGCCATTTTCTGATCCCATCTGTTAACAGCACACTGTCCTGAGCTGTGGGCTGGTTAACACAGCTTTGCATCCTGACTGATCAGGACCAACCTGTCATTATTCACTAGAACTTCCCCATCACTCCAGCTGTGACAAGCCTGATATTTCACTCCACAGAAACTCCAGATAACCAGTGAGAATCCTAGCCAAAAAAATTCTGAGTTTACCTAAAGGCCATGTTTTTTCTTCACCGATGATAACAAAGGGAATAAAAACATTGAACAACTAGGTGAAACTCCACAATTAACCAAAAATGCTGGTCTTTTAAAAAAAAATTTTCTATACTTAAAACTTCCTGTTGAATAGCATCTACAGCACCCCTGGCTTCAAATGGTATTAACATTTTAAGTGGCCCCATTCACCCTCCTAATAGTTAGGGCCCAGAAAAATGGCTTCATTTTTCTCCTGACAAATAAACAGAAGATTATTACCACTGTGTGTCTTTGGAGGAATTGAAAGTCTTCAGATGTTTTTAAAAGGCCATTGGGTAAAGACAGAATAAAAGCTCAGCAAGCTGATAAAAGCATCCAACTGTGACCTGACAATGGTACAAACATTAAAAAAAAAGATTCTTTGGGTTTTATTCGCTTGAAGAAAATACATAATAGGATCTTTCCTATGCTTGAAATGGCCTTCCACCTCTGCTGAGCACAGCCTCGAGCCAAGACACCTGGGGATCTGGCCCTCTGCCACCACAGGTGGGACCTGCTGCTTGCCTCTGAATCCAGATCAGACAAATATTCCTGTTGGCAAAGAGGAGCAGGAGAAGGAGACATCAGACAAGCACAGCACAGCTCCTTACCCAGAAAATAAGGTGCTGGCCCAGTGACCACCAAGTGCAGCCATTGCCTCCTGCCTCACCATGAATTTTCACACCTCTTCTTCTTCCACACAGCCCCCATGCGCAGCCCATCAGCCACTGGCTCAGGAGCTGGGGCCCTATAAATCAAAAACCAAACCATTGGAGAGTGTTCTCTCTTATCCTCCAGACCTCCAGAGCTGCCAGTGTCACCTTTACCCAGAAGGGAACACATCAGCCAGGAGGCTGATCCTTCCTTCCATTATCATTTTTTCTGCTTCTGCTGGAGTTGCTGGGGGGTTTTGACACTTTTGAGTGGTTAGACACTTTCTAAAGTAATTTTCCATTTACAAGGAATGGCTTTACAGCACTTTCTGGTCACTGTTACATTGCCATACATCATAGGTCTCCCACGCATCACCCAGCAATAACAGATTGGAGCACAAGTAACAAGAAAACAAGTCAGTCCAATCTTTAGTGTCGACTGCCTGTACCCTCTCAGAAAACAAGGGGTTTGATCTCTGTCACTGTATTTTATGAGAGGAAAGGGGCTTTTAAATATCCCTTTCCTCCAGCCTTGCTTACAGTCCAGTAAGTTTCATCAGCTTTTTGGTCTGCAGCAAATTTACAGCCTCCTGGGTGAGCCCGGGAAAAATTTTCATTACTGTTACTCCCTCTGGCAAGCAAAGCTCCCTCCTCCTCCTCCTTTCAGCATTAACAGAGCAAGCAGTGAGCACACAGGTAAGCAGAGACACAGACCATCTGTCACAGTGTCCCAGACCTCTCTGACTCCCCCTGCATGCACGGGGCTCGTCCCCGTGAAGTCAGCCACATTTTTTTTTGCACTCAACAACCATGTTTTTAAGCCCACCTCAGGAAAAAAAAAAAAAGATTCTCACCTCACCCTAGCAATGTGAGACAACTGTTTCATTTGTCTGTCCTGTTTTCACCAACCCCACAAGCTGCTCGACACTTTTGCGCAGATCTGCATCCTCAGCACCGCTCCCTGTCCCCCAGACCAGCTGTTCCCTGGCAAGGTCTCCACAAGATGCCAGATCTGGCCAACCCAACCAGGAATTTCCAGGAGTGGGGACACACAGACACTCTGCAGTGTAGATACAAGCAGAGGCATGATTTAAATACCTCACAGAAGTGCGATACACTGAAGCTTCACAACAAAGCAACACACCTTTGAACAGTGCAGGACGTTTTGGTGTGGAGAGATTATTGCATAATGGCATCAATATTTTATTCCTGTTGAATTTTTTATCTCAAATTTACTGCTCCCATAAGTAATACACAGTAACTCATCTGCACCATAGTTATGTATTATGTATTGCATGGTCCTGGCAGAATTTCTTAAGAAATATCCTTCTTGAAAAAAAAAAATAGCCCTTTCAATGGCAAATCCCAGCACTCAACAGCACTATTTTATTGAAACCCTTTTCCACAAGACTTTAAAAATTCTCCACTACATTTTAATGTATATGTTTACCAATCTCATCATCCAAAAAGGAAGTGGCCTGGCAGCTCCTAAGCACATTGTAATGTTATCTGCAGGGATAATGAATTATGTATCTCCCAGAGCACCATGTCTGACACAAAAACACGATGATCCCAGTGCTGTGGGATCCCAGAGACCCACAGGGTAATGCAACAGTGCTGTTTTCCCACCCCTGTAGTGAAGTGCTGCAAATATTTGAATATGTTTTCCTTATATCAAGGATGCAGAAGACGAGTTTTCATTTATACAGAAGCAGAAGAAAAATAGGGTCAGCAGTTTGTAAGGATGAGGTTTGTTGGAGGCACAGATCAATGCTCTAATCAAAGCACACTGAGTTTATTCTTAAGGCTCCAATTCCATGCTTTAAAGGCACTTGGGAAATGTGGCTGCGCTGCCTCTGCGATGATCTGTTTCAGTTTGGGGGATTTAGAGTATGACTTTGACAGAAGTAAGGGCTCTTTAGACATAGAGCCAAACCTCTTTGGCTGCTGAGGGCAATATTTTGTGTCCACCATCAATACCTGGCATTTTAACTAATGGTGCCCTTCAGTGCAGAGCAGCAGCACACAAGTCTTGCATTTCACTGCTATTGCTCTTTCCACAGGAACAGATATTCCTGTTCTGGATGCCACATGGGTTCTGTTCCTCCTCAGCCACAAGATGTGGAGGGGAAGAGCTCAGCCCCTGGAGCACATCCCTGACTCCCCAGGGAAGGCCAGCAGAGTTTTAATCTCCTCAGCTGTGAATCTCAAGGAAGCAACACTCATCATTTCTGCATTTGAGGGCCACCTTCAGTATGTTTTCTCTGTCCTGCTGCAGTCCAGCACTTCTCAGTGTGACTCAGTCCTGTGAGAAGTGGGGCAGAGCAGGGAAAAGGGGGGATCTGGGAGCTGGTTCCATGTGAGATACATCTCAGTTCCCCCAAAAAGCATCAAACAGGAAACCTTACAAGAGGATTCGTGCAAAGACTAGCTTTTTCCTTGATGAGCTCACACTATGCATTACATACACTGCAGCAAGGAGCCAGTCCCATGCCTTCAGATACCTATAAAGTCCTTTTAATTAACTAGCATTTACCCAAAAAAAACCTCAGATTATTTCCAGGCAGAAGAATTCCACATTATGGAGCTGAAAGGGAAGTAAAGAACATTTGCAGGTTGCCACCTAAATTGTAGAGGCAATAAAGTTTATGATGGCTGAGAAGGTATTCCTATATCAGGATCTTATAATTTTATGGATAATACTCTCTAGACAAAGAAAAAAAAAAGTCATATTTATTGTTAGCTGGGACGGAGTCTTTCATTTTAAGTCTGCCATTATAAACTGACTTTTCAGTTACCCAAACACTTGTAATAAGTGCTATCTAGATATTAAGAAATTACTTTAAATGTTGTTTGCGTTCAAATGATATCAATTTTATCCTAAAGAAGATGGCTTAGAGCACATCAGCTCCAAGTGAGATATCAAGCCTTCTTCAAGCATGAAGGGAAAAACATAGTAAAGAATTAATCATCAGGAGGCAACTTCCAAGAGACGTGGATAATGCCCTTCTTTATGTAAGCATGCATTGTTTCACCCAAAGCAATACACATGTAAACCTGACACCAGACACGTGTTTTGTAACTAATGCAGAGCATGATGCTGCCAGATCCTCTGTACCTTTCCCCACCAATTCCTCCTGCAAGGCTGCAGGCCTGGCCATGAGCTGTTCAGTGACAAGAGCATTCCAACAAAATCCTGCCCTGCAGCTGATAAGTAACAAGCACAATGCCCGCTGCCACACAGTCATCACTCCTGAGCAGTAATAAATGACTCCAGCAGGCTGTTTCTTTCACATTTCACCTCCAAAAGGGAGAATGGGAAGAAATATCAGCATCTCATCACAAGGAGCTGGAATTATGTTTTTCCTAAAAAGATGACACCTGTCCTGTAACAGAAAGATCTCCCAAAACAGCACAGCATTCAAATGACTCAATTTTTAGAAAGTGCCAGCTGTAGTGATCAAGTGAATTACAAAGAAAAAGGAAGGCTTGTGACTCTAGAAAAACACTGCTAGGGAATTTCCACTCATGGTGATTTATCCTATTTTTTTCAATAATTTAAGAGGGTGGCATTGAAACTCTGACAGGTCACAAAACATTTCCTCAGTTCAAGACACAGATCACAGAGATAACAGGTCTGAGCTCAAGCATTTACTTCTATCATTCACAAAAAATAAGAATGCATTTATTTCATGTTTACCTTTTGTTGAATCATCTTCAATCGGTTGTTTGAATAAAGTGATATCCTTAAAAGTGCACAAGAACAAAACCACTTTTTCATGCTCATTTCTTATAGGCGCAATTTGCATGTAGAACCAAACTGGTGTTCCTGGAGCAAAGAAAAAAGTGACATTGTAATGTGGTGTAGCACAAACTATCCCCACCCCATAACACCTACACATTATTAAAACACACATGGAGTTTAGGTGTGTATCTCAGTATTTCTGCATCTTCCAGAGTTTTTTCAATTTTACTTCCTCCAAGTAAAACATCTTTACATTTTTACAGCTTCATTAATCTAACTAGAAGATAAACAGAGACAGGAGGCTACGTAACAATTAATTCTGAAATAAAATACATTGTTCTTTCCCTCTTGCTCTTTTTTCCCAGCATGTTGCACAAACTCTGGTCTGAAAGGTAGAAAGGCGAGAAAAAAACAGGTGGATGGCATCTCTGATTCCCTCTTTACATAATATGGACCTATCAAATCCAGAAACAATGGACTATACTGTGAATTGCTCCAAATTTTATATGACTACATTATTTAAGAGGACCTGACTTGGGCTCTCAGTGTCCTATCAGGACAAATCAGTAATGATTTCTTTTTTGTGTTTCAGGTCACACCTCCCCACTGCCCTGCCCAGTGCAGCACTCTCCGAGCACAGTTATCTCTACTTGACTTCTGAAATGAAACCAAGTGTTTTTTAAATCCTACCACCCATCAAATAAACGGCCAAAAACAGCCCTCGGTCTTGGGGTGGTCAGCTTGGCTTTTGGTAAATCCCCCGCTTGCAGAGGGCTACTGCAGCTGCTCAGGAGCTGATGCTGGTCTTCCACGCTGACACACACGTGGCAGCCCCCTACACACACGCAGGTGTGCTGCACACGGGGTGAAACCCTAGAACACTTGGAGCAATTTTCTTAGAAACACCCTGTTCCCCTGCAGGGCTGTGAAATGTCAGATGTTCTCCCTCCAGCAAAGCTCCGTGTCTGTCCCTCCCAAACGAGCACCTACACACACTGCACCATAAATGCTTTCACAGCCAGCTAATTACCTCTGGGATTTGATGTGCTTTCAGCCACTTGACAGAATGGCTTTTCTCCTGAGGTGCCTGAGAGCTGACACATTGACACAAGCCTCTTGCCCACTGTGATCCCACACGGGCACTGCTGCCCCCCCAGATCTCCTCTGATGCACCAGGTCTGGGAGCTGTGCCAGGAGCTGCGGCACAGATCCCAGAGGGCAGAGAAAACCATTTGGGCTAGGACTACTGTGGGGAAGATTAAAACCCACGAGAGTTCATTGAAATTCAACCGGGATTAAACCAGTAACTCACTACCAGTAACCTGGAAAGTGGGAGAGATGTGGGACTGCTTTTTGTGATAATTCCAAAGCCATTATGCTGATTACATGATTATCTTAATTCCCAGTTGCTAACCCAAGACAAAAGACTTCTCATAAGTACTAAAACATAGTGCTGCAGCTTTCTGGAGAAGTAACTTGCACTTACACCTGGGAATCCATTGGTACCCTTTGGGATGAAAGCAAGTAGGCAAAACACCCTGTACAAGGATGCTGACAAAAATCAAAGACAGAGGCAAGGTGGCTACTGCTATAGAAGCAACAAAATGAGGAAAAGCAGGTAAAGAGATTTCCTGAGTATTACCATATAGGTTTCCTGAGAGTTACCATATAGAGAGGCACGCATAGACATATCTGCATATATATATATGTATATGCAGGCGTGCCTGAACCAGTTGGTAAATAGTTGTGTGGGCAGAGGTAAGGACTGTATAATAAGGAATGCAGCAAAGCAGAAGAGATTTGTAGGAAGCTTTCAAGTCTTGAAACTGGAACCTTCAAGCTGGGTTGGAACACCAAGGGGAGTGTGAGGGCAGCAGTCAAACAGATGCTGCCAGAGAACACCAGCCCTTAAAGATCATCTCTAACACAGCAGAGAAAGATGGGAAAACCTCAAAATCTCCCTCTGCCACAAGAAAAAGGGAATGGGTAAAGGGACAAAAAAAAAACCAAACCAAACCAAAAAAACAACCCCAAAAAACCCCAACCCACATTGTGCCACATTATCAAAAATACACAGCACACCTGGACCTACAGTTTGAAAATGCGGGCGGGAGAGTGCTCTGAAGGCACTGCAAGCCTCATGTAGGTGACAAACACAAGCCCTTCCACAGAGTAACCACCTACACTCTGCAGAAGTACATTCATATCAACAGATAACTGATTTTTATTTCCTTCTCTGCTCCAATTTTCAGCCTGGAGGATTAGCAGGCAGTGTCCTGAAGGACCATCTTCCACACGGCTCAGACAATGGCAAACAGAAGCAAACCCTGAGCACACCAGCTGCTGAGCTGGAGTCAAGAGGTGAGCCTGTTAGCATTAGTGAGAGGTTGAGGTTCTGGGCTTTAGGTGATGGAGAAGAAAGCTGACAAGAGATGTTATGGATGGGAAGTGACTCAAGCCTGGAGAGGAATATTGAGCAATTTTCCATAAAGTCCTTCTGTAATCCTCCATAATTTATGGAGAGTGTAGGCTTGGAGATCTGGGCAAAGGTGAAGATTTTATTAAGGCAGATGCAGCTCAGTAAATCTCTGCTGCATCATCAAGCTCCAGCAGACAATCCACAACCCAAAGCAAAAAGCTTGCTACAGGAAAGTCACCAAGAGAACACTTTTCTCTTTTTATACATAAATAAAATAGAAAGGAATTTAATTCAGGCCCATTCTAGAGCAAGAGCTGCTCCAGCATAAAAAAATCAGGCCTGGGGAGAACACAGGGTCTCTGGGATCCACTTTGGAAATCACACGGACACACAGCATGGCAGTGTTGGGCACCACCACCAGCAAAGACACCCAACATGAGACTGTCCCAGGAAATTCGCCTGATGTGTGGGGGCATCCAGGTGACCTGCACAGGAAACGGGAAGAGATGCAGAAAATCTGTGGAACAGACACATCCATATGCTTAGGAACCAAAAAGAGGTCATTTGGAGGGCTCCCCTGGGCACCTGCAGGAACAGATGGACTTCAGAGTTGCTCTGGCTTCTCTCTTTATTAATTAACATGTTGGCTAAAATGCCCTGATGCAGGAAGAACTGGAGAACTCGACAGGCATTTCCTGCTATCTTAGTGCCCACACAGGAAGATTTAGGCTAAAAACGGAAAACAGAGGTAAAGTGTAAGAGGAGGCGTCCAGGATGCTCCCTTCAATGTCATTACAGGTTTAAGTGAGTTTGCCGTGAAATGGGGCAGTGAGGCACAGGGAGCTTTTTCCTGAGGCACAACATTCCCTTCCCTCAGCCACAGCATGCAGGGAAAAGCTCTGGTAATCCCATGCCAGCATCAAAGCCCACCCAGGGGAAGCATGGCCTCAGATTCTGGGCTCCAGGCAAGTGAACCGGGGGAAAGATCCCCAACCCCACAGTACCTGCACCCTGTACAGGGCACTGAGAGCCAAACTGAAGAGACATCTCCATCAGGATTAGTCTTGGACTGCTCTTGGCCACCAACCCATTCAACTGGACTAATTCTGTGCAGAGTAGAGGAATCAGAATCTCTGGAGCACATCTGATACGAGTTTTGGCTTTCTATCTTGGGAAGATGGTCTGTGCTAGTGAAGGAGGGTGTTTATTTCCACTGACAACAACAGGAATTGCAACCACCAGCTCAGCAGATCTGTCCACCATGCACAATTCCAGCACGAGGCCACACAACAGCATGGGCTGCGCTCAGAATGTGCCCCAAAATCAACAAGCCAATACTGCCCAGGAGAGAAAATGTGACTGGAATGGCTTGTGGTTAAGACAAAATGAAGAAAATCTACGGTTCTGGAAAGCTTCCTGCAAACCCAATGCCACCAAGAAGAAGGAACACGGGCCCTGAATCTCATTAACTGCTGAAGTCCCTGGTTTTCTAACTAATCCCTGGGCTATGTGCCAGGCTCAGTACTCTCCCCAGAGCTAGTACGTGTTGGTTTACAACCACAGAGGCACCGCCGGGAGCAGCCGCGCTCGGCAGCCAGGCCTGGGTTCTCACTTGTGGAGACATGGGGGAGTTCCTCAGGGGTGTGGGGGAACCTCATTCTGCATTTCTTTTCACTTAACCCAGTCAGTTTCCCTTCAGGGAAACAATCCTCAAAACTAAATATATTTTTGAAAGAAGGAGTCAGACTAGAGACAGCAGGGAACCACCACTATTCTTGGCAATCTGAATGCTTGGCCTGAAAAGAGAGCTCTCTTCCTGAGCTGCGGCAACCAAAATACCTGTTTCCTCTCCAAATCTTGCCCAAAATTTACCCATATGTCAAAATGAAAATTTCTTTCAGTCTATTACATGCTTTAAATATGCTTTTTCACTCCCAGCACCAGACACAAATATATACATACTGTTTTTCTTGTAGAGGAGAATTTCGAAGCAGTTTGACTCATAGTTGTCGAAAGTCTGTCTGACTTTTTCAATGGTCTTCTTGTCTGTCAGCTCACCATACATAAAACTGAAAAAGAAAAAAATATTTCTCTTTTTTCTAGACAAGCAACAATATTGTTACAATCGCCTTAAATAGCAAAAGCATTGAAGATGCTATGAACTGTCATTTACCAAGATTTAATTATGATTTACACTCCATTTAAATACTTTGAGTGTCACAAGGACACCTACAACAGTAAGTAACCATGACCACCTTCTTACTGTAAATAACTGCAAATAAATCCAACATAATGCTTCATTAAGTGCTTTACTGAATATAGCTTTAAGAATATATGGTTAGAAAAAGAGCTGACAGCTTATGAAACCATTCCCACCACAACTGCAGGCCATGGCAAGTATTGCTGTCAAAACAGACAAAACTGAAAACCTCCAAAATCTCCCAAATTCTGTTCAATCCTCCCGAAAATACTTCTGAAGGAGGGATGTAAGCTACTCCAGGTAAAGGCTGTTGGCTGAACTGATGGCTGCAAATCTAATCTTGTCAAGATGCATCTGGGACAATAAGATAATTGGAATTCTTTTACTAAATACCAATACAGATAGAGGTAGGATTTAAACAGTGAGGAGCAATGACTGCTATGTGTAGCTATGTCTGTACTACTACCAAACAACCAAATTCATCCTCATTTTCCTTACTGTATACTGCATTTCTTTAATAGTTCAGTGGAAAATACTAAAGAGCTTTTGGAGACTCACCTCTCTCCAGGCTGAGAATATAAAAATTTAATTTTAACTCTGCTATTGCTTGCCACTTAACCATCTCATCTTTGCATTCTTTTCCAGGTCAGACTTCCAGCTGGTGTAAGCAAACTCAACCCCCTGACCTTACTTTTGACATTCTTTATAAGGAAACAGCCAGGCTCTTACTGTCCTTCTCCCCTGGACTGAAAATAAGTGAAGGCTGCTCTGTGCTTATTCTCAGTTACAGAATTGAAAGAAAATGGAATATCAGATAAAAGCTTTCAGACACTTGGATGAATATACTTTTAATTGATCAGACTTTCTCCCCCTGCCCCCATTATCTTAGTTCACAAACAGTTTGAGCCGCAGCTGAAACCTCCAACACAAAACCCTGAGAACATGAAAGAGAAAAGCTATCAGTGCCTCTGTGGTTTCAGTGCAGCTTCTCTTATTGATCAACAGACCTCCAAAGGTTCAATAAACATTTATTTTATGTCTACCGCTCTGAAAGAAACAATAAAACAACGGAGTGGTTAGAGGCTCGGCAAGCATTAAAGCACTCTATCAAGGCCAGACCATGAGCATTAAAGTACTCAATCAAGGCCAGACCATGAATCCTTTCTCACCACAGCCAGCCCAGGGAGGTAGTGGAGCTGCTCCCACAGCAAGGTGGTGCTTGCCCTGGGTGATGGAAGCATCAGAGCGGCTGCAACACCTGAGTATCACTGCACCTGCCTCCTCACAGGTAACACAGGCACGGACATTGATTAGACTGGGCGGTAGGAAAAACACCACTGAAAAGGTGGTCAGGCCCTGGAACAGGCTGCCCCGGAATGCTGAGGAATCCCCACCCCTGGAAGTGTTCAGACAACAGGAGGATGTGGCACGTGGGAACATGGCTTCGTGGTGAAGGTGGCACTGCTGGGGTCGTGGCTGCTCTCCGTGACCTCGGAGGTCTTTCCTCACCCAAATGATTCTGTGAGTCTGTAAATGGCAGAACTGTCACCCTTAGGACAGCAAAGGAGATGCCACCACAGCCGCTGACAGCAGGAAATGGGTTTTACCCAGGCACGAGACTTCATTAATGTCCTGATTATCATTAACATGCACAGCTGTCTCAAGGACACGCAGAACACAGCCTACTGCTCATTTTCAAATGACCTGCCTTTCTCTCCCCACTTCACCCGATAACCTTTTATACATTCATACATGAGATGACAACAAAAAGAGCTCGATTTTTTAGGTTTTTTTAATCTATGCCTTTTTTAATGCTCTGATGCATCTCTTTTTTGTTTTCTTGAGACTCAAAACAGTGTTCCTCATAGTCCTGAAGGAAAAAATAGCAAGAATTTGTTGAAGTGGTTGATTTTACATGGCTTATAATGCAGAAAGACATCATTAATTAGTGTTAAAATGACAAATCCCACTTGATGATGAGAGGTGGACGATACCAGTTAGTGCTGCCGAACATGATCAATCAACTTTATGTTTTAAATTACAGGCAGCTTATTGTTGCAGTAAACCTGTAATGCTTAAATCTCATATTGTATTCACACATAAAGAGACATTTTAAAGGCTTCTGGAACAATAAAAACATTTTTCAGAAGGCAATTTTTAATAGCACCAAAGGAACCTCAGAGCCTTTCACTGCATGAGTTACATAAGATTTTTGCTTATCACAAGTTTAATTTCATTTAGTTTGTCCTATTTTGTACACAAGGAGGGACTCCTACTTCTTTAGTCAATCACTGTCTTTTTCTGCCTCTTTTTTTTTTGTTATTTAGTGCTTGTCAAATGCCTTCCGTGCAAACTGTACAAGGCATAAGTATCAAAACCACTCTGCTACTGGGAATCTTACTACATAGAAAACACAGTTATCAAAGAGAAGTAAGACTTGCTGAAATACACAGAGAGAGCCACAATCTTAGATATTTTCTCCACCTCTAAAACAGAGGAGTTGTCATTTAGGACACCTGGGCTCCCAACCTCCCTCTTAAAGCATCTCCTGGCACAGAAAAGCCTTGTCTGAAGTTTCACATTGTGCTCCTCTGCCCTCTACCAGGATGCAGAGCACCAGCATCAGAGCAGGTCTGGGTTTGCAGGGCAGTAACAGCTGTTTGAGAGAAATTCTCCAGGAGAGAGGAAAAGTGAAGCACACAAGGCATCCAAACCTACACCAAATTTACAGCTCTCTTCATCCAAACACAGTCAGGGCATCAATTACAAGAGACAAACAACCACCAGGAGGAACAGCAAACACAGATACACATCAACAGCTTCAAAACTCTGCAAAGTGAAGAGCAGACACCATTGCTGAGGTGCAGCTCCGTGAGTCCCACAAGCATCCTCAGTGGGACTTCCCTGCACAGCCCTGGCACTGCAAGGACACACAAAAATCAGGCCACAGAGGCGCCATCCCAGCACTAAAATCTAACCTTTTTCAAGTCCAGCTGTACCCACCATGCATAATCCCATTTCTTGAGCACAGCAGGGATGTTGCCATTGGCTTCACTAGAGACAGGATTTCCCTTGCAGAGTGTTTTTTAACCCCACTTGTCAGGGCAGTAAATCAAAACAAGGCAGAGCAGAGATGCTGACCAAGTGTTCCGGCGGGAATAGTGGCTGTAAAAATCTCATGTGGAAGGAAAGGCAAGCAAAGCAAAGCCTGCAGTGAATGCTAAATGTCAAGTGCCAGGGGAGGTCCATAAAAGGATCCCTGCTCTTCCAAAGGTGTGACAAAATCACAGAGCTTAGCTGACAAGCAGCAATATTTAGAAAACACTGATATAACTTGCAACACTAAACTGCACTTCAGCGTTTTACAACTGTTTATTCTTTCAACGTGTTCAGGAAGACACACATGGTCATGCCTGTGGACAACTGGGCATGAAACCAGTGATTTTCCTGAATGCTGGCTGTCCTACTGACACATCTCCAGGCAGTTTTTTTGGTTAAATGGAGGTTAGAGGCATCTCAGTCACACATGCCAAGCTCCTCCTGGACTGTCAGCTCATTTTCACCTGGCACATGAAAATCCTTCTACCTAAAAATTCTGATTATTTTAACACTCACTTATACCCACAGAATTATTTCATATATCAGCCAAAGCTACACATGCAATTTTGAGTGCCACATGAGCTCAGAAAGAACACATATCAACTCCCATCACCCAGTATAGCCTAACTTCTACATACAATGTTCTTTTTATATAGTGGCTGTGAAACTAAGGAGACTGGCACTCATACTGAGGGATTTCTAAGTGATTTTCCTGCCAGTGGGCATATTTTTGCTGATTAAAAAGATGAGAGAGGTGCAAAATCAAAGGAATTACCAGCCTGTCACAGGACTAACTCACTGCCTGAGCTGGAACAAAAATCACTCACACCTCCAGTGCCTTCAGTTGATCCACCCTTCCTGTGATCTGTATCAGGCAAGACCACCTGAGTCTTAAAAATCACAGAATCAAAGAATTATTGAGGTTGGAAAAGACCTTCAAGATCATCGAATCCAACTGATAACCCCAAACTGCCAAGTCCATCACTAAACCATGTCCATGAGTGCCACAGCTACACAGCAGATGAACAGTCCCAATGTAGGGGATGGGGTGGAAAACAGAATATAGTGAAATCTCACTGGACTACCAGGAGAAAAGTAGGGCTGAAAGATGATTTTGAAACCCTTATAGCCTGAGGCTAATTGACCAAATATTGCAATATTTATTAATTGTCCTTTATCACAATCATTTATCAGTAATAAAACAACTTGAATTGGGCTAGATTCACATCATTTGTATCTGTATATTTAATTTGGTTGGATTTCAATCTGCATTGAAAAGCAGACCCTTCCAAAACATGCAGTTAGGAAGTGGCACCACAGCACTCTTAGCCCAAAGCACTTATTTTAGAGCAGTAAAACAAACTCTACATATAAAGCAAATTTTATATATAATGTAACATAATCTGGGTATATCATAACAAAACTGGACTGGGAGCCTGACTCAGAAAATGCTGTAAATAATAGCCTCAGATATCAAAAAAACCTCCAATGGCTTTTTGCTGAGTAGTCTAAGCAGGCACTATTGGCCTTTAAGGCAAATCATCTCCGTATCTCTTACCAGAGAGCATTAGCAACTGCTCCGTAAGGCTGCATGTTCCATGTTACCTATGCTGAAAATCTGTCCAGCTCTCACAGGCCTGCAATGTCTCCTAACAAGTTAGAAACATCACTCTGCACATGTAACTCATAGAATCCCTGAATGGTTTGGGTTAGAAGGGACCTTACAGATCATCTCTGCCACACACAGGGACACTTTCCACCAGATCAGTTTGCTCAAAGCCCCATCCAACCTGTCCAAGAGCCATGCACAGCAGTGCTGGTCATGCTTTGAGTGTAGCGAGGGCTCCCCTCAAAATCCAGAGGTGGGTGTCTAGAATGAAGATGAAAGAAAGAAAAAAAAAACTTTGCTACCAGTTCCATTTTCCACAGTAATTCCTCCTCAATATGTATGATTCACCTCAATGACCTGTTTGAATGTGCTCAAAGAAGTATCCTTATAAACAGTAACAGGAGATTATCACGTTCACAATAAGCACCCAGATGGAACAAACCTTTTGGTCCCCTCAATATTTGAAGCACATGCAGATCATTATCAGACAGGTATTGCTAAACCTTCCCTTCCTCAACAATTTCCTACAATCCCATTCTGTATTTGTAATTATTTTAATGTGCACAGGCTATAAAAGCACTGGTTCACAGCAAACAGAGACAATTCAATATAGAGGATGGCAGTGAGCAAAGGGGAAAGTGTGTATGGGACTGGAAAGAGCAGCTGTGATCAGGTTGTTTTCTTCAGCCCCACAGAGTGTATTGACTCTGTTGCTACTGTGTGAATGGATATTTCATTTCAACAGCACCTGCCCATCTCCTGCCTCTTGCAGGACATTTGGCTGCACAGAGCAATTCCAGATCTTGCTTCCTCCTCCTCCCTGCAGATGAGAGCAGTGACCACACACCAGCACGTGTTGCTTTCTGGAGAAAGCAGTGACTGCTATCCAGGGACGGGCTCACTGCCCAGCCTGCTCCTGCCAGCTGAAGCATCAACTGATCACCAGTGCATGGCAGCATCATCTCCCAGAAACTACCACTGTAGATCACAAAAACACAGAATGCTTTGGTTTGAAAGTGACCTTAAATATCCAAGCCCCTTCCACCAGACCAGGTTGCTCCAAGCTCCGTCCAGCCTGGCCTTGAACACTTCAAGATATTCCATCCTCTGTCCCCAAAGCCTGCAACTGTTCACTCCCTGAAGGCAGAAAGGGAAAACCTACACGAACTTGTATCTCAGCCCTCCCTTCTTGTCTCTGTCCCTCGTTTGCTTTGCTTACACACATATTCACAAACATCAGGGAGCCAGTCCTTCCCCAAAAGCATCTCTTCCTAAAGGATGCAGCAGGCACAGCTCAAATGCACATCCAGCCACAAATCACAGCAGCTCCCTCCTGAAAGACCACCAATAAAAGAAAAAAGCCATAAAGCTGCAATGCTTAGAGTAAATATATCAGCAGTCTAATCACTCTCTCAGGAATAAAGATGCACTTTATGCATTACTGGGCTCTGTGTATGCTTAATAAAAGGCGTCAGCATGGGCTACAGAAGAGCCCCTACCTCATGGCATGGTAACAGTGGAACTCAGAACAATCTAGCAAAAGTGCCTTTAAACTGTATTACCTAAAACTCCACTCTCTTTACTGGATCATTACCTAGAGTATATTCTCACCAATACTAGCTTGGATAAATTTCAAGGTGCTTTACCATGTCCTGTCTAAGTTGCTGGTTTCATTTAAAGCCTGTTTTAAGACTTCAACACCTGCAAAACAATGCATTTCTTACCTCAATCCTTTCTCCCAAAATGTTGCAGCAGCCCTCTTGTTAGAGGGTAGAAATTACCTGAGACACAGATTTCTTGTTTATCACAGAATGAAAAGGGCCCTGGTTTATTCCTCTTTACAGCTCAGCCATCCTGACTCCAACTATTCACTGACTCGGGATGCAGCAAGCTCCTGCTGTAGGGTTTCCCTTGCAGCAGTTTTCCCCTGACTGCAGGGATCAGTTTGCAGCCTCTGACTGCAGGCTTTTACCCAGCTAGACTGTGACTGCAGGTTCCAACAACAGGCTCTAACTGCAGACCCACACTGACCTCACAGCAGCGATTCTCTCTCCCTAGGATCATCCTTCTTCATCCTCTCCCATTCATGATCTTCTCTTCACCAGCTAACCCACTCCTTTTTACCATACTTTTAACCTTTATTGGATATGGCTGTGACTCATCAGGGGCGAGGCTGCATTGGGTAATTAACACTGTTACTTATCAGGGGCAAGGTCCCCTGTATTCTCTTACACCCAAAACCTCACCATTCTTCCCAGCAGATTAAAAGTTTTCAAGTGCCCCAAGTGGCAGCAAAAAGGCAATGGGCATACCTGCAAGTGCTGCTCTTCTGCATGACGTCAGCTCGGTGGTATCCAGAGAGTTTACAAAATCCGTCATTACTATAAACTACGGGCCAGTCCACAATCTGGGCGTTTCCCAACAAAAAGCTGGATTCTGAAAGGACAAAGAGCAAAAGAAAGAAAGGGCTGTTGTCAGTGGCAAACCGCAATGAAATCCTCCTTGTGTTACACAGCAGATGCAGAGTTATTCATGACAGTAACTTCTATCTGGACGTTTCAGAGGGAAATCCAAATGGACATCTGAAAATTTGTGATAAAACAGGATAACTCCTGGTAATGCAAGTAGCTTCCTACACCACAAAACACCAATATAAGCCCCAGTGCTTTAGAAAGCATTCATTTATTCACAACATCTGGGCAAGATAGCATGTTTTGTTTTTATTTTATACATATCTTGAAAGCAACATTAAATTAAGGCGCAAACTGAGTTTTAAATGCTGAATTGTATGCCTGCCCAAAGCTGATAGTGACTCTTCTGCTTGAGAGAAGTAATTTTTTTCTTCCTGGCAGATCTGAGCCTGTTTGGCAGGACACAGCCAGAATCCCTGGGATGAGGGACAGAGTACCAGGTGATGCTGGGGAAAGCAGATGTTTTAAAATTGCAGTCCATGGTAATCTTCACTGTTTTCTTTATTTTTACGCAGTTTTCAATTTCATTTTGACTACAGCTATGGAACTATATGGTCACATTCACTGGTGCTAAAAAGCTATTAAAATGTAACTATTAACAATCATTGCAGCATAAAAATTATAGGAACTGGTCCTTTCAGCAGTTCTTGTGAGGGAATAAAAAAAAAGTATTTTTACAAATTTTCCGCAGACAAAGAATGGCTATGACAACAACAGACATTTACTCAGGTGTGCATACTGATTTTAACATGAAAGTGACACTGAGTTTGCATGAGCTACATATGCCCTACTCAGAGCGATTATAGCTGTGACTGCATTGTACATTCTGCAAAATAGTATTCTATTGAATATGGAACAGGTACCAAAAAATAGTATTTCTATCTTTTTTTCCTTATAAGCATGAATTTTGAAAAAAATAATCTGGAGATTATTGGATTTTCTACAGAAAAGTAGATTTTAAAATATTTGAAAGCCACCCAATGGGAGAAATAGAAGCCTAGATTTTGTGAAATCTAACACTTTTACGCTCAAGGCATTTATTCAGATCCGTCACAAATATTCTTTAAGCCTGAATGTCAACTTTAAAAATTTGCTTTCCTGCCCAGAGGAACTTGCCCTCACTACAAGCAGCAAGAGGCACAGAGTAAAGCCTGAGCACTACATAAAATAGCCCTGGATTCCACCAGCCCCTTTCTGCTGGGACTCAGCCCAGCTCAGGGGACATCCTAAACCCCTGAGGACCAAAGCGTTTGCTGGAGCTCATCCCCTGTGCTGGTGCTCCCGCCACACCTGTATCTCCACTGATGCCTGAAGATTTTTTAGCTTTTTATATATTTTCATATATCTGTAGCCTTGTAGATTCTTAATACATAGCTATATACTTCCTAGTACTTTTCCTGCCCTTTCTCATAGTAAACTAACCCTTTTCTAATACTTTCTTGAAATTCTGTTTAATCTTATACTTAAGGAGAGAATTTCTGGTAAGGACATCTTGTTTTCCACCAGAACTTAACAGATGTAACAAGAAAATAGGGCAAAGAAGCCCCAGGACCAACTCCAAAGGGCTGACCCAAGGGTGGGTTACTGGGGTAACTGATTTCCTACTGGATGTACTGGCTAGGTACACTAATTAATTAACCTCATAAAAACAGTGAAAATCCTTTTTCACGTGTGCACACAGCCATATTTGCGCACATGAAACCTTTCATTAAAGGGTTACTTTCTGTCTTACCTCTTTAACACTGTTGAAAGTTTTTTTCCTTCTGTCATTAGGCAGCACCTCCAGTTTGGAAAAGGGGAGACACCTCCAATCCCCCAAACGCGGGCTCTCCCCATGGCTGCCACCCTATCACCACCACACTCAGGAGCTGGAGATGCTGGGAGCGTCAGCAATTCTGAATGTCCTATCCCACAGGGAAACAACCCAAGGCTGCAAGTTAAATTTGGAAAGATGGTCTTTACTGAACCATCTCTGGCTGAAATTCTGCGCACACACCTCAACACAAAGAGCACAGCCTGGCCATGATGCACTCAGGGATGCTCTGCACATCCCTGAGCTCCCCAGAGGGGCATGGTCCAAAAGCAGATAACCCTCCTGCAAAGCCTCCCCATCCACAGGCATGAACTCGATTGTGTATTCCCACCACATCACTGTTTCAGGACACAGAACACACAGCAGCAGATACATGGTGCAGCCATATAAATATGCATTTAATGGTTGTCTTCTATGGATTTTATATTTCTTTGCACCTCAGGGTCTCAAAATATTTGATAAGGTATCCACCAAATTGACCAAATCCACAGGAAACATGGGAGGGGACAAAATGTAAAGCCAAGCTATTGACAAATTGTTGTGGGTTTTTCTTTTAAATCTCGCAAAATCTGAGGTAGAAAAGACACTAGAAACATATCGGTAGATATTAGTATTTTTAATTTTTAAGGTTAGGTCAGGTCCATAATATTCATACTAGAAACCTGACCACATATTTGAAGGTGTTTTCTTCTGTCCCCTTGAATTTTCCTTTACTTATTTGACTTCTTTTTTTCACACTTGTCTCCTAAGCAAGCAAAGCTCCTTCATCCATGCTCAGCACAGGAATATGAATCATAGAACCTTTTAGGTTGGAAAAGACTTCCAAGATGATTGAGTCCAACTGCAAACCCAGCACTGCCAGGTCCACTACTAATATCTCTGTGTGTGTGTGTGTGTCTGTGTGTGTGTCCAATTCCAGCTGAAGGAAAATCTTGAATCAATGTTTGCCTCTTGTTAGAGACCCATAAATCCAACTGCAGGCACAAAGCCACAGGAATCCATGTTTCATTAATGCTGCTGCTCACTGAGCAACTTGATAAAACTGAAGGAAGAATAGGTCAGGGTCTGACCCTCTGGTTTTATTGGGTTCCCGAATCTCGGCATTCACAGAACTCTCTGTATTTAACCTACTTTATATTTTATCAGGAGTCATTATTTTCTTCAACTAAGACACAATTAATTCTTCCCTATTTCTATCTAAATCATAACTCCAGGCAGATTTAATTCTACGTGAGCCAGTCCATACCCAGCTGGAAAAACCCAAACTGTGTACTGGGTGACAGGACACTTTGAGAGAACCTTTCTGGTTTTGACCATAATTTTATAAAATCATGTTATCACCACTGACTACATATTGAAAGTCCATTTCTGCAGTTCCCTCCAATGAGGATGGATCCACAGCCAGTTCTGGACTAAATCCACTTGCACGTCTGACTTTCATATTCCTACAGTTCAGATTCATGATTTCCTGGCTAAGAAAGGTCAACACAGTTGTGCTTTCGATTATGATTACCTCAAGTCTATGGCAAATTCCACTCTGTCCGATTTCCAGCTGGCTGCCTGAATTAGGTGTAAGAGATAAGGGCTGGAAAAAAAACTCATTTTATCTCCATTTCCAGTTGCCACAGGAAAGACAAGAATGGAGGTGTTCAGACTCCCTCCACGGGAGAGGCAACCTCTCTTTCCCTGATCAGGTCTTCAACAGATAGAAGGGGTGTTTTGTGCCTTCTTCAGAAGAAAAAGACAAGGAACCAGCAAAAGGTCTGGAAATGGCAGGGTGATGGGCATGGCAAGGAAACCAGCACTGGATCTCCATACTCCTGTCAGATCCAATAGACAGTAACTGTATTCTGCAAGCAAGTCTTTTGAAAGAACATATTCTACTGGAGGTATTCTCAATAGCAAGTGTTTCTTAAGGGAGTTTAGTAACTAATAACTGGGCATCACTGAATCCAGCCACTGCATCTACACCAGAACACATGAATTTGCTTTAATGATGTCACAACTTCACGAAAAGATCACAACAGGGATTGCCAAGGATAGCCAAAGTTATGAGTGGCAGGGCATAAACACAGCTGAAATCAGCTGTAAGGTGCTGTAAACTAAAACTTGTGCAATAGCTGTGCTGCGGCACAGAAAGGAAAATCTCTCCCTGTAAAGCTCCCAATCTCACAAGTATTTTTCTACAGAAGCTGGGGACTTCCCCACTGGTCTGCAAGACACTGGTCAATGCTGAAAGGACAGGAACTCTGACAGCCTCTGGTCTGATCCAGCATATGGTGAAACTCCAGGAAACTGGGATCCAGGTGACCATGATGTGGTATCTCATACTCTGAATACACTTACATGCACCTAATTTCAAATCTCACACAATGATTATCCTGAAATCTCTGGTGATGTGTTCATCCTTCTCGGATTTCTCCGAGGCACTGAAAGTGCACGTCCACTTCCCATTTCCTTACAGATAAAAGGTCAATTTTTATTATTTCTAAGCTCGTCTTGATGTCACTGCCTCCACCAACCATCTTCTCCACCCATTCCCCTTCCTGATGCACTGTAGGGAACCCAAACCATAGCTCTGTAGGTTGTGCATGCTCCTTGACCAGACACCTCTAAACATCAGTGTCTGTCTGTAAGGAAAGCAGGGTCTGCCAGCAGACTCGTCTGTCTCAGAGTTGCCAGATTCCTCTCAGGAAGGCAGCAGGATTTTTATTAGCTAACATAACTCTCCTATTTACAAGGTTTAATGCTGGTGGCAAGGAAACAGGGTATTAGAGGCGTACAGTCAGCAAAACTTCAGGTTGGAAAACACAGTTGAGGAAAACAATTTTTTAAAAGGCACTGCATTTTGCTGTTGCCATGCTTCTATTTTGTAAAAAGGCTCTTTTGTATAAGGGCAGCCTATGCTGTAGAGCAGCAAGCCTTTAATCTTACTCTATCCTGCAGTAGCTAGCACTCAACACGGTGCTGAGCCTTGTGTTTGTTATTAAAACAAAATAAAAAGACCACTGTGTGCAAGCAACTTTTTTAACTAAGAAAATGCCTAAAGCTGTGTAAAATTCATATTATGTAATGACAGGAGAGCAAGAACAGCTAAATCATTCCAGGAGATAGGCTTAACCAAGTGAGAAACGTTGTCTCTAATCATCTTTTCTCAAGAATACTTGGGTACCACTTGCAACCAAAATTGTTTAAATCACCGTTTTTGAGAATTTCCTCTCTTCTCAAGGAAACTGGCAACTGACCTTTTTTAGAAAGGTCACCAGAGAAAAGATGTTCCAAAGAAAATAAAGTAGTAGCAGAACACAAACAACAATAATGATTGTAATAACAAGAAGAAGCAGCGTTTCCATTTAGGAACAAATTCCTACCTCTGTCAGCTTTACACAGAGCTGTCCTTCAGTACTACCACCCTTCCACTGCACAGCAAAGGCAGCTCAGACATCATGGGGGCTGGGAAATATCTGGAATTTGCCTTTTTTTTTGCTAATATAAAAGCCCCAAACCATTTCAACTGCTGTCAGTTGATTCTCCTCAAAACTACACAGGGTCAGCATATTGCTGCAGACTGTTTAGAGCATCTTGGAAAACTGGTGGTGCTCCTCTGTGGGTGCACTCGGGAGGGGTGTACTAAAAAAAGTTCTCTTTTTTAATTTTCTTAACTTTCCTAAGTGAATCTTGGCCCTGACAATATCCAGTGCTGTCTGTGGTGACTCCAACCACAGGTTCAAAAGGTGCTGTGTCCCCATAGAACACAGAGGAAGATCCTAAACCCTCTTGGAGGGCACAGCCCTCTGAAATCTGCCTCAACAGGCACCAACATCTCTCCAGCTCTGGTGCTTGCTGTAGACAAACCTCTGCTCTTGAAGCAGCAACCTCCACCAGCACTTTGTACTCCTGTCAGTGAAACCACTGTACTGTTTTCTAACAAAGCTATAATTTCCCCAGTGCCTTTAAAGCATGCAAAACATCAGTGTCATCCAATTTACCCAGTACATTAAGCGTTGCTTGCCTGAAAAAAAAAATCTCAAAGGACTGACTCTTTACGTCACCTTTCTGTGCCAGTGTTGTCTTTATTTAATACTCAAATTATGAAGATGCAGCAAGAGCTAAACCCAGAGCAAGGTGTCATCGCACTGACTATGCTGAAATTATCAAATTCCTGCCTCAAAAACACGCTCCTCAAATAAAACAGAAGACAAATAATCCAGCACTGGCTGAAATATTAAATCCAAATGTAAGCCACTCAGCTGGGAACACAGCAACTTTCAGCAATTTAGCAAGCGAGCTCAAGAAGAAAAATTAGAGTCTGCCCGAAATTTACCTCCTTCAAACTTAGAAAATTGACTGCAATCATTTGGAATGTGGAAGCCCATGAACAGCCCCTGCCTTTACTGTGGCGCATCCCTGACCCCAGGAAGAGCTCTGAGGCAATAAGGAGAGGAGAGCATCTCTATGAGTTACCTGAAAAATGACATTTCATACAATTCTGATCATAGTTTCTCACTCACACATCCACTTATCCTAGAATTAAACTAACCCTCACCTATTCCAGTTATCATCTAAATGCCACTGCTGAATCTGCTCTCTATTAAAATTATGCAGAACACAACATAGATGTACTGAGACTAAATTTAAACTGGAGCACGCTGTAGCTCTCACTCAAGACACACAGGCACCCTCAGGGAGAACCAGAATCCAGACTTCCAGCTTTATACATATGAGAGTGCTGCCTTTACTTTCCCAGAGGAGAAAATTGTGGTAACAAGAGCTCTTCAGACATGGGGCTCCTCTTGCGAACACTGAGCCTGCAGCGGGGTCCTGGCAGTTTTTTTTCTCAAAAAAACTCAGCCTGCAGTTTTTTTTCTCAAAAAAACCTGTTTGGGCAGAAAATCGGCTGCATCCCCCATGTCCTCCTCTCTGTGCCAGTGGCTGAAACAAAGTTCCCAACAGGACTGATCCCAGAACCCCTCCCGGGTGTGGAGTCAGGCCCTGGCCACTTGGGATACCCAGGGTTTAGCAGTTACAACATCCAGTCCCCTGAGTGTGCTGATTAAACAAGAATTGTCCATTTTTTTACCTCAAAATCAGATTATTAGAGCACCAACTCCAGAATCTTCTATTATTTAATGTTATCGAATCAGAAAATCCTATTTCCTTCAGCTATCCAAGAGAACAACTTAAAATCCCAGTTCACCACCAGACAGCACCCTGTAAAACAGGCTAATTAAATGTATTTCCACTTCCTGACATTATTCTTTGGCTGTATACTCCTTCCAACTGCAATAAAAAAACCCCTGACTGTTCCCTCAAAAAAAAAAAAATTCAGTTTAGTTTTTTTCCTCCTCTCAGGTTTCAACATTAACCTGGGAATGCAGCAACTCTTGCAGTGACCTCTTGTGGCAAGTGCTCAGCAGTGCTCAAACTTCCCCAAAAGGAGAGGATGGAGACCTCTCCCACCAACCACAGCACGAAAGATAAGAAAGGAAAAAAAAAAAAAAAAGAAAATTAAATATAATAATAGAAAGAGAAAAGAGAAAAAAAAAGAAAATTAAATATAATAATAGAAAGAGAAAAGAGAGAGGAAGGAAGAGAAGGGAAGGAAAGGGAAGGAAAGGGAAGGAAAGGGAAGGAAAGGGAAGGAAAGGGAAGGAAAGGGAAGGAAAGGGAAGGAAGACAAAGCAGAGCCACAAGTAGAAATAAGACCACAAAGCAGCTGATCATGTCTCAAGGAAATCCAGCTTTTCCTTTTGCTAACAACATGGCATTCTTTAAGTTTCTAAATTAATAAAACAGCACAGAGCTTCCATAACTATTTTTAAAGTAAAAATAAACGTTTTAGACCATGCAGAACTCCCCCAATTTCAGCAGCAGTCAGAGATACTTAATCCATCTGCACTCAGCGAGCCCACTTGAAAAGCAAGAAAAACAGGGTGTCTGCAACTGCAAACCCCTCACATATGTCATCTAGTAATGCTTGTCAGTGTTAAAATCCACTTTGCATTGATCTACATGTCAGCAAGCACCCTGCAGCCACAGAAACTGCAGAAGGAACCCTGTGCCTTCAAATGCCAAAGAAATCCCTAATGACATTAGCACCTTGGTCATCCCTTCATTAACTTCTGAGCTGAACTGGAGGCTGGAAACTTTCACCCCACAGTGCATCCTGCTTTTATGCAGGGATTTAGGGAGCTGCTGAGCTCGGCATTTTTCTCAGAGGATCCCAAGTGACAGGCATCCACTAAACTTGAAGTACTTTGCTTTAAAGAACTTTCCCTGTGCAGTGTCTGTAATTTAACTGGTGCCAGATGAAAATGCAGCATGTTTTTATACAGGGGAGAGAAGCCCATGTGTATCACATCCCACATCCTTGCCTGGAAAACAGGAACCCTACATGAGCTAGTAAGAACAGAAGAGACAAGAGACACTTATTTTATCTGTAATACCAGTGGAATAAAAATTAAAAAGGTGTCTTACTGCTACAGATGTGACAGTTGTTTCCACCCCCTTTCCAGGTAACCTGCCTTGACAAAAATCACCTGTGAAGAGGGCTGATCCTTTCACCCACCAGTCAAAGGGACCCAGCAGGGCGTAGAAGTCTGTGTGAAGGAACTTATTGTGAGGAACATGGCATTAAGCTGAAAAAGGCCAGGAATTAAACACTAGCTTCATTAACCTCATGCTGAAATTCCCATATAAGCCTTACAGAGCTAAGATTTCATCCCAGTGTCAGAATGCATTTGTGAAAGATCCACTTTCATGAGGAAGCTTCTAAGAGTTATTGCAGCAGAAAAAATATCCAATAATGATGACTCTTATCATACAGATAAGATTATATACAGTTTTTCATTGAATTCACCCCCTCTTCCCAACTGTTAGCAGTCTTTATTGAAGATTTCTGCCAAGTCCCAGAGTCACCTTTTCCACAAACTCATGCTCTGCTGATAGAATTTGTGAAGGCAAAACAGATTTGCATGGCTCAACACACTGGATGACTCCGTCCATGGCACAGGTCCATAAATCCCACTCCTGATCTAAGGACTTTCCCAGTTCTGTACCCTCTGCACTTCCACAGGTCAGTATCAGTAGGAGCTCTGAATGCACTGAAGAAGTGAACAATAATATCAGTAATAACGGGCACAGCCTGCTGAGAACATCCTAGGAGAGAACATTGCCCTTAGGATGGTCCTTATTAAATGTCCAAAATACTAATGGCAGTAAAAGGCAGTCACCTTAATGTGATTTAGCCCAGTGCTCTCACAAAACACCTTTCAGCTCAGCAAAACACCTGGTGCTCTTAAGATCTAGGGCACAGGCAAGGCTGTAGCTAGATCGTATCAATCTTTGTGAGCCTCAGATAAGCCTCAATGTATTTTCACTGTGCTTTAAAAGAAGGAAAAAAAAAAGAAAAGATTGCAGAGAGTGCCCTGAGATTACCCTGAAGAGAGGTCTGCTTGTCCCTTTCACCAACCACAGCAGCCCTAAGGACAGACCCCGCTGCTCCCCGGGGGCTTTGGCTCTCCCCAAGTGGAGCTCAGCTGCGGTGAGGGCAAACACCCTGCAAAGCAGAGGCTGCCATGCACCACCCATGCTTTGGGAAGCACCTGCACCCTGTGATGCTGCCCAGCCACCGAAGGTCAGTGCTGACCTGAAACACTTCACAAGATCCCAGGCGTAAAGTCGCCTCCAAAAGAGACGTTCCCCAGGCAAGGCGGCACCGTGGGACCTCTCCATTGCTTCCCAAACTGCTCCATCCTTCCCAAACACACTGGCAAGGAGAGGGGCATCCAGCAGGGAAGCCCAGTTCTCCCATTCTCCAACAAAGAGGGCAAAGAGCCACGGTCACCCCGTTTCACGGCCACGCTGGTCGCAGCCCCCCCCTTCCTCTCTGCTCAGCTCCTTGGTGCGTCGCTCGTGCTGCACACTCTGAGTTCTTCTCCCACAATTTTAACCAGATGAGCAGCCAAAGCTGAGGTAAAAAGGAAGGGTGCACAACATTCCTAAAGAGAAAGTGTCCAAAGAATGCTGAAAATTCAATATATGATTGCTTTTAACACCAGGCTAGACACCACACCAAGCATGCACACTGTGCTCCCACTACACCCGCTCCTAGTCCTGACTTTCCACATTTTAAAATTATTACAGTTTTGTCTATAAATTTTGTTATTAGGATCCATCTCTGGTAACTCTGAGTAATTTGTCTCCATCAACACTTCATTTTGAAGCCATTGCTTCCATTTCACCTGGAGAAGAGCATATCTCCTGAAATACCTGCCTGATTTTTTCCAGCAGTACCCGTATCCTAACAGAAGTTATTACCCGTATCTACAAACCTTCTCTTGGTTGTTAAGAAAAGGTTTATGATCAAGAAGTGCAATGGGATTGCGTAAACACGACAAATCTCAAAGGAGAATGTTCCTGAACCAGGAATGGTGACAGAAATGCTTTCTGAGGGGGAATGCTGAAGGTGTATTTAAAACACAATCATCAGTCTTTCCTTCATCCCATTCCTCAAATTGTCAGTGAAAAATCCTTTGCAACCTGGTGAATCCAAGTCTAGAAACAAACCCAGCAGACAGTCAGCAGACCAAATCCTTGTCTTCTACCGAGCACTGGCAGGAGATACTTGAACCAGATTTCCTCCACTGTATACTCTTAAGTTCGGATTAAACAGTACTGAATCCAGTGAAAATCACTATTTCTATAAAGGATAAATAAGGCAATGTCCCGGATGACAAAAATAAGAACTAAATCATGTTGCAGCTCACAACACTGACAACTTACATGACTTAAATACAAATTCCCAATCTACTTTCCTCTTTGTGTTCAACAGGGAAGATTTACCTCTCTAGCTAGCACCATGCTTAGACATCATCAGTGGCATCAAAAAAAGCAGAATGAATGACCAGATCAGCATGATTTATGCTCCGAAACTAAACCAGGTTAAAAACTGGAGGAGATGCATGCTTTTAAAGTATAATGTTTGAAAGCCCTCTGAGCTTTTCCAATTTTTGGTATCTCAAAGCTTTACTGAGCTTTCACCAGGGAGGATGTGTGATTTAATCAGAACACAATACAAAACCATGGCATTCCCAAACCATGCTCCCAGCCCTGCCACCAACACGCTGCATGACCTGGGGAAATCGGCTGTGATGCCCCAAGCCCCCATTTACGCCACAATTTGATGAACAGGTTGAGAAAGCCTCTGTATTGTCCCCTTCCACAAGGAGCCGTGAAGTGTAATTAAATTCCACCCAACACTTTGAAATTGTCAGAGGGAAACTGCTATATAAACGCCTATTAATTAAGCCTGCATTTAATATTCTGGGAAATAAATACACTATTGCGGGAAACCAGCTCTTTGAGATGGTGCAGTTACAGGGCTTGACAGAGAGTCAGCTGCCGACCACAGAAGTGACAGAGGCAGCACAGAGGGAGGAAGACCCCCAAAACCAGCTCAGTACAAAGCTGGCATTTTAACACACAACATTTCAAAACAAATTCCAACTCCTCATGCCACTTCTGCTCATGAGGAAAACCCATGAGTCACCAATTCACTACCTGCCATCAAAATCCACTCCAAGCCAACACACCACACCACACCGGTGTGACTGTGAGGTACATCCAGCCCTGTGCAGTAAGGAAAGGTGGAAAGGAACATTTTTCAGCATAATTTCACAACCTATTGGAGCCTCGATTAACATTAAATGTAGTAACTCTTCTCAATGCTCTGCCCACCTTTCCCATTCCTGTCCCCTGTGTGTGCTGGCACAGCAGTGCTTCCCCAAGGCAGTCACCCTAAACTTGGGCTGACCACGGAGTTACCTCTTAGCAAAGCCAAAGCCGAGCTTTGCTCCTACATCTCTGCAAACACTCCCATGTCTCAGTAGTTACGTGCCAGTGCAAAAACTACATTAAAAAAAATGACTGTAACTAGCACAGGACCTGTCTAAAGCAGCATTTACATGAGCGCACCCAAAGAGACAGTGGGCTGCAACACACTGTAACTTCAGTGGAGCTATGTACAGTGCTCTCGATCGGTGCTTTGCACTAGAAAGGGTGAAATTAACTCCAGCAGCAAGAAATTACTGGATGCCACCCAGTCCTGAACCAGCCCTGTAAATATTCACCTAACGGAGGAGCCGTAAATGACCAAGGGCAGACAGCTCTTTACCCATTTGCTCGGCCCCAGGATTACCATCATCCAAACCACAGTCACTCCCTCACCGCTTTCCCGGCACCGTCACCACAGACTAATTTAAAGTGTCACAGAATTGCAAAAAAAAAACTTTGAACCCCCCGAATGGAAATAGTTGCGAGTCCTAATTATTACAAAACTAAAGAAAAAGAAAAATTGAAAAGAAAAAAAAAAAAGAAAAGAAGAAAAGAAAAAAGACCTGATGATGAGGGGAGAGGATGACAATTTATTGTCTCACAAAAGAGAAAAAGGTTCAGATTGGCAGTAGCGACTGCCATGTAAGAAGCGCGGGGAGAGCCAGGGTAAGGACCGCGAGGGGATGCTCCGGAGGGGATGAGCGGACCCCGTTCCTTGAAGGCACCGCTTTGGCACGGACCCGCCAGCGCGGCAAACGCCGGGGCGACAACCCGGAGGGGCGGGCGGGCGNGCCCTGCGAAGTTCTGCCCTGAGCGAAACTCGCCCAGCCCCCCTGGTTTTGCGCCTATACGTTGTTTTGTTCGTGGTTGTTCTTTGAGGCTGTGGGGTGGGGTTTTTTTATTATTATTTGTTTTTCCTGTTTGGTTGGGTTTTGTGGCTTTTTGATTGGTTTGTTTGTGGGGTTTTTGTTGTTGTTGTTGTTGTTTTGGGGGTGGTTTTTGGGGTTTTTTTCAGCTCCCAGCGGTTGGGTCTGGAGGGAAAACGCTCGGGAATGCTTGTGTGCCACACTTGGAAGGCGGCCGCGCTTTTGCCCGCAAAAGATAAGCGCAAAGTGCAAGGCACGGGGTTTGAAACGCCACTAGCCTCGCTTGAAGCCATCGAGGCATCTCTTGGGGGATTCCCTCCTCTCTCCGTGCGAGGCAACAGGAGGCGGATTTGGGGCTGGATTCCTCTTTTCTCCGCGTGTTCAGGGCGCAGGCTCTGCTGCGCCGGAGCCCCAGAGGAGCAGGTGAGTCCTCACTGCCCTCAGACGCCCCCCCCGAGGTTCTGGGTGAGCTTTGCCCTGTTCCTCCCTCCAGCCTTTTCTTGACTAAGACAGTATTTTTTAAAGACACGGACAGTAAAATCCTGGAAGGAATTTCTCCACCTACTGCTTCTGCCTCTGCTAGTTTTGCGTGCTGCTGCGGGCAGGAAAGGATCGTAGAAGGAGCTACTATTTGGAAAATCAGTGTTCGTTCAGGGCAGGAGCAGGCTCCGCAGAGCACATCCCGGTGTGCCGCACGCTCCTGCCCTGGTTGGCAGAAGCAGCAGTGCTTCTCCCAGAGGACACCCATTCCACTGTGGAAAAATCAATTTATTTATTTTTTCATCCTGCTTGCAGCACCTGCTCCTTCCTGTGCTCGAGTCTTGGTCCAGCAAGTCACACTGAAGCCGCCTGCACTCCGCGGCTTAAAGTTTAAAATCTCTTCCACTCCAGGAGCTGTTGCTGGAGCAGCTCTTTCCCGGGTGCCGGTACTGCCATCCCTGGAAAATGTCTGGATTTCTTTTCATTTAAACAAATTCAAATCAGGAGCAGCTCAATTACAATCAGCTTGGGAATGCTGACAAAAAACAAGTTTGAGGTGTGAACCACACCCGATTTGTCAAACGTTCCTTGTTTGCCCCCAGGTCAGGCATCTTCAGGGCTTTCCTTAGAGTGGTGTGGTTAAAAAGATGCTCCTGCTGAGCGCTGCCCCGAGGTACAGGGAAATTTTGCTCCCGGTAATTGGAGGGTGGAGGGCAACACCTTTGTTTGTTTCAAGTGAGCTGTAGCTCACCTAAACCAGCTATGCACAGGCAAATACTGTGTGACTGATCTGTCCGGACAGTGCTGCCAGGACCTCTGCTCCCCAGTTCCCTCCCTCCCTCCCAACCAATCTGAGTTTTTCTGCTCATTTCCCAACATCATTTTGAAACGTAGACTTGCTGTTTGCCCTCCCACGCCCCCTTTTCATCAAACCCCTTCTTGTTCACCCTTTCCAAAAAACTTTTCTCTTCTGATGTGGCAGCCATGCTCAAGAGTCACTCCATCCTCCCTGCTCCATCTCCTCAACTTCACATCCCTCCTCTAAGTTCTGTTGCTGTGTTTCCAGTGGCACTAATTAAACAAGAGGTTATGGAGAGGGACAAGCTCCAAAAACATATCTTTAAATGTCACAGACGTCAGCTCGAAATGGCAAGACGTGGTGGGATGTTTCTGTACCAAGGCTGCAAAAAACTCCAGAGGACACTTCTTTCTTTTCCTGGAATGCTGGATGAGGCTAAAGATAACCTTGAAAAGAAGAGTCTGACAAAGAAAGCAAACTGGGAGCTGCAAAGAGTCTCTTGTCTTCTTTTGGGAATCTTCGAATTGTGCTTGGAAACAGCATCAAGCCACCACGCAGGAAACTGTCAGAAAGGTCTGAGGTCAGTGTAAGAAAAAGACAACTCAGCAGCTTCTTTCCGCACCAAAAATACCTCAGTCTTAACCAGCTGTTCTTGAGTTTGGCAGAAAACCCACTGTGATTCAAAATGCCTTTTTTTTTTTTTCCCCCCCGGAATAGGTAAATCAAAACAGTCTTAATTTTAAGGGGTCAATTAGTTGTTAAAACCTTAAAAAGAAAAAAAAAGTCTAAGTTAAATGTAACAACATTCCTGATGGATGATCAGAGCATTCCTAGTTCTTCTTTCTTCCTGGCTTGCAAACTTTATTTCTTGAAGGGAAGAAACTAGTTTTCCGTTCCTAAAAGGAAAAAGGCAAAAAGGGAATGAGCGCATCGCTGTACTGGAATAAAAGTAATCACAATTCCCTCCTATTCTGCTTCACCATTTCCTTTCGTCTGAAATTGGAAGCACCTGCTCAGGGTGATTTACCTCTTTTCTGGTATTTCTACTAAAGACACAATACCCCAAACCCACCCAGCAGTGGGCAAGCACCGAGCTCCCACAGCAAGTGGAGACAGCACACACTATGAGGTTCAGTTGCATGTGGTGAAGAGCCGACCCTTGGAATCTAAACCTACAGGAGAGGCTTATTTTACTTCAGGGACTATTAAACATTTCAGAACTGGTTCTTATTCACAGCACAGAGCTTTAAATGTGTCTTCTGTGAATTTATGAATTGAAGAATCATTGCTCCCAGGGCTCCTAGAAGGGGAGGGAGACACAGACCGGCATAAACAGGTCAGGCACTGATCCAGTGCAGTAGCCTGAGTCATTGGAACATCCGAGCTGCTGAACAGATCCACGTTTCCTTTGCTCTCAGGGCTGTGTGTAACAAGGTGAGTCAGGTTCCCTGGGCCCTCCCTGGGGACCCAGTGAGACTCACCCGCAAAGGTCTAAAAATGCTGTGAGCAGGTCTGAGTCATGGGATACCCACGGCAAGGCTCAGAGCTGTTTTCTACCCCAGGTGCACGCAGAAGATTTCCCATTCTATAAACCATCATCGAGATGACCGTGGGATTTTTGTTATGAACAAAAAGTGATTTGTACATATGAACTCCAAATTAGCAATATTTGATTTCCAATCACCTACAGGTATTACTATAACAACAGCTCAAGTGGGAAACAAATGCCAGAGACATTTGAAGGATGTTCAAAGGTGGAAAAGCAGGTAGAGTTTTCTCCTTAAAGGCCAAAGAATCTGCACCAAAGAATGTGACAGAAGAGACTTTTCTGCTAAGAGTCATGAGACCCTTAATAAATCTTTCTCCATGAGTAAAGTACACCTGTTGTCAGATACTGGAGTGGTACCACAGGGGAGCTCATGCTGCAACTTTTTCTCCTCAGCAGGGAGGACTATAAGATCAGGGGTTTTTTACTGGCTCCAAAAACAACTACACAAGAACTGTGGAAGGGGTTTGTCAGAAATCTGCAGGAAGCAAAGAAGCAGCTCTGAGCCCACCATCCTGCTCACCAGAAAGGTGGAATCTGAGTCTGAAAATTGCTGAGGGGATGGCAACAGATCTGTGTTTCTGCACTGCCTTCAGACAGTAGCCTTGAGAAAGGAAGAAATACCTCTGCTCGTAGCAGCGGCTGGTCATACCAGAAAAAGTACTTAGGTGACAAAAAATAAAGAGGGGGAGGAAATAAATTGCTGTTTCTTTCCTAAGAATAAAAAATTGCAGTTTCTTTCCTTTCCCTGTTTTGGGGGGGGTTGCTTCTTACCCCATTACAAATTTGAAAAAGCACTTTGGCAGACAGGAAATCAATAAAAACTTGACAAAAGTCACTGCTTTTGGTATAAAAATTGATGGAAAGTATTGATGAAACCTCAGACCTGAAGTACTCGCTGGATTCTAATTTGGCACCGATGAGAATTCTTTATTCTCTGTTGTGTTGGGCAAGTTAAGTCTGGACAACTAGACCTGGAGGTTATAAATCTCCTGTCCCTCAGTCCCTTTGGCAGTACAAAGCAAAGGAATGCAGAACTTGTGGGAGGCAACAGCATTCAGCTGAGTCAAGCACACAGGAATTAGGAAAAGTCAAGGCTCACTGTGTGTCCTGCACTTTGAGATGCACCGAGGATGGCTCAGTGCATGGATAATGGCTAAGCCTTTCCCCTTTACACTTCTCATTCAACATGGCCCTGTGCCACACTCCCGGGACCCCAGCCAACCTCTGCTCAAGTATGGCATGATTAATTTTTTTTTTTTTTTTTTTTTTTTTTTTTTTTTTTTGGTGCTCATCACTAATCTGCTGGTGCTTTGTAGGCACCATTGAATATCTTCTGCATTCTACCTCGTCACACCAGGATCAGACAGGAAACTGGGGCACAGCAAGATTAAGGTCAAAGTGGTCTGGGAAATCACAGTGTCCAACTTGAGACATCCAGGATCCTTTATCAGTGGAGTCCCAGTTCAGCAGAAGTTTATGCATTTGGTATCTGGAGGCTTTGGTTGCAGCTGTGAGAGCAGAGTACTTCTCCAGATCACAACCTCTGCATGCCCCATGAGCTTATGAAAAATGTAGGCAGAATGGGCAGTGGGAGACCCTAGGTTTGAATGACTTGCACAGCTTCATGGAAGATCCCTGTTGAGATTTAACAATAACAGCTCTTGCTTGCTTTTAACGTGACACTTTTTATAGCCCTTGCTTTATTATTTCATGGCTTTCATCTCCTGTGGGCACACCAAAGATATTACAGGCCAAAGTTGCACTTGAGTCAGAAGTCAGTGGAAGAGATTTATACACACACATATATGAAATATTGTGGGAAATGTAACTGAAGACTGTGCTGCAATGCACAGACATAAGGGAAGAAGCAACCCAGCCAATTTATGGGCATTGCCTCCCTTTGGAGGGCCTAGAAACCCAAGTTTTCTTTTTCACAGCCTTTTCTTAACCCAGAACCAGACACTTGGGAAAAGAGCCTTTAAAACATTATCATTTTATTAATGTTGTTTTTCATATTCCTTCACCTGCAAGGTCTGTGCTTCAGTTACCATGAGTCCAGCTGTGCAGTCACAGGGAGCCATTAAAGCTTCTGAAATGACCTAAAATAACACCTTGAATTGAACAGCATCAAAACTTTCAAAGTCCATTATCACAGCATCAGGCGGGTGCTGCAATGTCCAAGCCAAGACTCGTGTGTACTTTGTCCCTGGAAGAAGGGAAATCCCTCCTTTTCAGGGGTACAGAGCTCATAATTCTAACCTTGAAAGGAAATCCTGACACGTGCTGCCGCACATTTGTGGGTAGGGAAGCATACACTGATAAGAGTGAAAGTTTTATGTCTTCTAGACCTTTCAGGAGAGAAGAGGTGGAACTCTCAAACTCCTAGAGGAGAGAAGAGTCCTCTGTTTTAACCTAAAGCCCCAGTATGACCAGTACCACAGGATGGCAGCTTGCAGATGCCCAGGAAACAACGTTTGAGACAAGGGTAAATCACAGTCAGATGTGAAAAGGAAATGGTTGGTTCTCAGTAGTCAAAGGGGTAAGTGGGATAAGGGGAGCAAATGTTCTTCCATCATAAGGACAGGAAGTATCAGCACCCACGTTAATCTCTGGGGGCTCCAATGAGACCATGGCAACTTCCTCTCTCAGGGTTTCATCCTGAGAAATTAGTTGCTAGCAACCAATAATTTATTGGCAGGCTTTACAGAGATAAATCACTGTATTAATTACAGAGGACCAAGAAAAACGGACTCATGCCCTTAGCTTCTTGCTGTTGCTTTGGGGTGGGTTTTTTTGGGTTTGTTTGTTTGTTGTGTTGTTGTTGTTGTGGTGGTGTTCTGACTTCTTTTGTTTTAAGGGGAAAATATTTTTACCCTGAACAGGTAATACCTAAAATAGCAATCACATGAAGATGGGATGACAGTGCTTCATTGTACTCTTCAGCTTATTTTTGCCAATAGCTGAATCATCATAGGAAAGATTCAGAATTGGAAGCAATCCACTGGTTTATCTTAGAAGAAGCATTTTGCATTTTAAGTAGCGTCCATCTAAGAACACGTCCCAGAAGCATGTTCTGCTTCTCTTGGCCTTTTTGACTAATCCCAGATTTTTACCCCAAAATCGTCCTTACAAGCATGCTCTGAGGAAATCTGTGACAGAGGCAAGGACTGCACAGGCTCACAGGTCCTCCCTGGGTGCAGTTTGCAATACACTTTAAAAACCCTGCTATTGACTCCAGGGTTCCATATTTTGGGGAGTCTTTGGACTACTTAAACCAACATTAAATCTTTGGCACCCAAGGGGCGGGAAACTCAGAAATAAATGCTATCCTAGTAGCAGAAAGGGATATTTTTTCAGGCAGGAGTAGATAATAGTCTGGATTGAGTCTGATAGAAGCCCCAAACAGCATGATGCCCCCCCTTGCACCTTAAAGGTCACAATGCCAGTGCAGGGGAACTGGGGGAGTGTGAAAGGAGCAGCAGCAAATAACCCCCACTGTTCTGGAGCCATGGCCACACATGGGAGATGAGAGGAGAGCAAGCACCCTGCTGGAGAACAGAGCCATTTTCTGCATCAGGGCTGTTGTTAAGGGCTCCTGCAGACTCCAAGGCATGAATTGCTTCATAGGCTGTGGTCTGACTGGGTTTCCAGGCTTTCTGGGGGATCCCAAAGTGAAGAAACTTCCTTTGCTAAAGAAGGACAAGCTGAGAGCCCCTGGTCCTATGGTTCAAGGATCTGGGGCTCCAGTTCTG
>WBMY01001229.1:465522-534735 GCA_013397315.1 Donacobius atricapilla
CCCCCGTCGTTTTTTAAATAAATTCAAGAAATCTCATCAGAGAGAGGAGAGAGGGGAGACACTGCAAAGAGTATCTGGATTTATGTGTTAAAGTGTTTTGTGCAATCCAGTCTGACTTTATTCCATGCTGAGGAACCTGATGCTTATCCTCACATGCAGTTCTTTGTGACCTCCAGGGCCATGAAGATAAGAAGAGCAAGGCTTTTAAAATAATGCAGTGTCATATCTCTGAAAGATTCCTGTAAATCTGTCTTTGAGGCTGAAGGCAGGGAAGGAGAATCCAGCTGAACAAAAGCTTTAAAAAACATATGTGATACGCTACAAATCTGTGTAACCACTCAAGGAAACTGGGAAAAAAGGAGCAAAGAAACACCTGCAAAACAGCGCTGAAAATGGCACGTGATGCAAGAAAATGATAAAGAAACTCTTGCAGCCTTTAAGGACATAAAGTGAAACGCAAAATGCTCAAAGCTGGCTTGGCTCACTCTCTGCTTGATTTGAATTTCAAGCTCTGGTGTACAAAAAGCTTTGTCTCCACGCAAGGTTTTGAAGCCCTGCAGGACTGCCTGCTTGGATGCTTTTGCTTTGAAGCTGTCTAAAGCTTCCCTTGTCATCACTGTTTCACATTAAAATATATATTCTCCATTGCAGGACTTAGCAAATAGGTTTTCAGCTGTTCCATCACGTTCCTCCCCCTTGCTCCATCAGATTGTTTTCTTCAGGCTCCAAGTGTATGCAGATTTAATAGGGAGATCTTTAAAAAATAATGCTTTCCTTAGAGAAAACAATAAGTTAAAAGCCATTTGTTGTCTCATGCTGTCAGATTTTTGCCAACAAAACCAGGAAACATAATACAATCAGAATTATCTATGCTGTGAAGCAAAACTGCCTGCCTCTTCTAAACCATTCTTTTGTCCTGGTTACATCAATTCCTGACACCAAAGTGTTTCCATGATTTCAGCCTCCTTCCAGGTGATGCCCAAGCCCAAACCCATGAGCTGAGCAGAATGAAGTTGGATGCACTTGATGGTTCAAATCACAGGTCCTGCAGATTCCCTGTGTATTTCAGGCTCAGGGCTGAGTCCTCTGCCAGCTCCACTGGCTCCCACATCCTCCCAGCTCACACTGAGTATCCATGCCTTTCTCTCCTCTTGCAGCCTTTCTCCCTCTTCATCCTTCTATTCACTGCTCTCCATTTTCCTCCTTTTCATGACCTTGATCTCTTGCTTCTTAAAATCCTCTTCTTGCACCTGCCTCCTCCACCTGCCTCTTCCAATGGTGGAACAGATCCAGAATGAGCAAACACAATGGATTCAGGGAACAGCACTGCAATGGAGTGAACCACCAAACTTACCCAAGGATATGATAGTTTTTGCAAAGGGAAAAGAACATTCCCCTCTTTCATGCTCCATAGAATGAGTAATAATGATCAGGATCTGAAGACGATCTTTACCGATCTCCGATTTTAAGAAGGTTTCGGGCAAAGCATTATGTATTTCAGAAACGTGAATGAACTGTGGTGATCAGTGAGCTGGCATAAGCAGACAGAGGAACAAGGAGCTGCATCAGTAAGGAGCACCCTTAAAAGAGATGAAAGCAATTTGATCTGCAGCATGAACAGGTCTGTCTCCAGTTACTCTGTTGTCTTTGCCTAGTAGGCTGAAATACACCTATTAATTGGAAATTAAAGAACACAATTCTGCTTTTAATGAATAAGATTCACTAATCCTATATTGTGCAGTGTGAACAGAGACTCAGTGTAGAAAATATTGCCTGAAATTCTTTCTATTCAGATCTTCTGTGGTTTTTCTTACTCCATGTACTAGTTTATTTCTCAAATCCTGCAGCTTCAGGTTGCCCTTGTGTTCTGAATACTGTTTCAGCCCCATAAATCACAGAATGGTTTGGGTTGGGAGGGACCTTAAAGATCACCTCCTTCCAACCTTCTGCCACGGACAGGGACACCTTCCACTAGACCAGGTTGTTCAAAACCCCATCCAAACAAGCCTTGAACGCTCCCAGGGATGGAGCAGCCACAGCTTCTCTGGGCAGCCTGTGCCTCACCACTTTCACAGAGAAGAATTTCATACAAAATCTAAATCTGTCTTCCTTCATCCTAAAGCCATTCCCCCTTGCTCATCTCCCCATGTGGTCTAATCCCTCTCCATCCCCTCGGAGCCCTGCATGCAGGAGCTCTGTGTCACTCACCTCCTCCAGAGCATCACCCCTGGGTTCCCCTCGGTGCTGCAAATCCTCTCCCCAGCGCTCCTGTGTAACCTGAGATCCCTCTGGAAGTGAAAGGACCCCACCCCTCGCAGTGTTTACATCTATCCAGCAGCTCTTGGTGGAAATCATTTGAGCAGCTCTGGTTTATATCCTTGTGAGGTTTCTTAAACTGCTGCTCAGCTCTGATTAACTTGTCAAGACCCTGGACTTTCTGTATTACTCCCTACTCCCTTGTTAACACAGCTTCCATAATGTTCTTGGCTTTCCACAGCTGCTTTGCATTGTGAAGACATTTTCCCCGGGTTCACAGGGATACCTAAAGCTGTTCTTTTCAAGTAACTCAGACCTTGGATGCAAGGGTGACTCTGGTCTAACCCGATTTTCAATTTCCTCCAGTTTTCTTAGCTAAGAGTATCTCAACAGGCAGATTTTGAGGAATTAATATGAATCTGGAGCAAAAGTAAGTTTTGCTGGAAATTCACCAAGCTCCAAGGCACATGATGTCTTCCACATTCCTGCAGGACATCTCATATTTCTTCGTATTTTCCAGGCTGTGAGGGACTAGCATGTCAAACACAGCACGCGATTCCGCCGGGGCCATCAGAGACAGAAGCTGAATCCTGCTTCCTTCTGGGCGGATTTCTATAAAAGAACACAGAAGACCTTAATAAATAATAGAAAAATTGGTAAATTTTCTTGGAGTCTGCTGGTGAAAAATAGGCATAGCCTTATGTTACATCCTTCTGGGATTCCTCAAGCAGCTGTCCGGTTCAAATTAACTGAAGACATTTGTTAAGGCAACATGTCCTCCTCTTAATTTGTCGTTTCCTTTTTTGAAAGGTGTTTTGATTAAATGGTTTTTCACTTATCAAACTTGAAGACTTGAGTATAAAATTTAGGGGACAAAAAAAAACCCACCAAAAAAACCCCAAAGAGAATGATGTATAGGTTTATTTTTGACAGCTGGGATATTTTCCAGGCAGGCTACCACAAGCCAGGGTGCAAATACACCCCTCCAGGTGCCCCAGTGTGACCAGAGCTAATCCAAATGGCATCAGGTGAGGGCAGGAGGCACTCAGCACAGCTAAACCAGATTATTTAGGCATCTGCAGAGATCTTCTCTAACACACAACTCAGCAATTCTTTAACCAAATTGAAGCTGTCCAAGAATTTCCACTTTGTCCTGACAGTGGCTATACCAAGGGACTGGAGAAGTCACAACATCTTGGAAGTCCACTGATTATTTCTAGTACCAAGTTCTCCAAGACTTCTACATCTTGATGACACCATGTAACTGCTGCACTGGCCTGACCCACTTATTGAAACTTTCCACTGGACTGCTGCTACCACGTGTTTCTTTCACACTTCCCTGGTCCAAACACTGTGGATGCCAAAATGACTGGGACTGAGAAGAATATGAGGTTGTTTCAGATTCCCTGGCAACAGTGAAAAACTATAATTTGGGCAATCTGATTAAATCAGGTATATGAAACTAACCCATTGTTTTTCCTGCCTTTCAGAGCAGCTCTCACAAAGAATTTCATCAAGAGAATGTCAAGCCACAAATGAGCTCATATGACCAGAGCGAACCACAAATAGTTTACTGCTCTGACTGTTGTTTAATGAAATTTGTATTAAGCTTTTGTGAGACTTTCATGAGGTTTTGTCACATATCTTTTTAATTTTTAGTGGCCACTTTCAAAATGTGACAGTTTCCAGAGTTACCTGGGGTGCACCTAACTGCAGCATCTTTCTGTTTCAATACACTCTGGGTTTTTTTGTTTCATATGCAAACTTTAAAATGTAGATTACCATATCAACAAGCTGGTTTATTTTCTGCTGTGATATGAAGCCAAAGTAGCTCCAAAAATCAGGTGTGTTGCTGCTGAGAAACATTTTCGAAACAACAGAATTTTTGTGGTTTCATGACATGGAATAAGAACACAAGGACAAAAACCTGAGATACTGCTGCAGATAAAATTCTCCTGTTTCCAGCACTGACTGAGAACAGGTGTATGGGAAGGAATACAAGCACCTGGCAGTCGTGTGAAGCTACAGTCCACAATTACTCTCCAAAATGGATATTTTGCACTCCAGGAGTTTCCTAAACCAGAGGGATTTCCTTTGCATTTAACAGGCAGCTTCTTCCTCTGTGAGTTCATCTAGCTGCTCTTTGAACATTGAGACAAATATCTGAACCAAAAGTTCTGCGTTTTTGTTTGTTTGTAATAGGAAACCTGAGGGCAGCAGCTGCCATCACAACTGATTCTGAGGGAAAAAAAAATCTTATACAAAAAGTTTAATAAACCTCACAAAGGTTTATTATTCAACAAGGCCAAGTGCAATATCCTGCACATGGGTCAGGGCAATATGAGGGCAGGTTTAGACTAGGAATAAATTCTTGATTGTGAGGGTGAGGTCCTGGCACAAGGTGCTCACAGAAGCTGTGGCTGCCCCTGGATCTCTGGGAGTGTCCAAGGCCAGGCTGGATGGGGCGTGGAGCAGCCTGGGACAGTGGAAGGTGTCCCTGCCCATGGCAGGAGATGGAACTGGATGACCTTTAAGGTCCCTTCCAACCCAAACCATTCCGTGACTCTTTATTCATGGACTTGGGTTCCAGGAAAACAAGACCCAAATGAACAGACCTAAACAACAAGCATTTCTCAAAGAGCTAACTTTTACATGTATAAATGACAAGTTGTACACAGCAAGACAATTTTTTTAGCTCCTCCTGGTAATTTCCAATAAACATCCTTGAACCTACTGGGGAAAAAAATATGCAAAAAATCCCACCCCAACTGAGAATTCTAATTACAGACAATATTTGCTTTTTTAGTTTCAACAACAACGAAAGCACCCTATTTCAATCATCACTATCAAGTTCTGTTTTAGAGGACAAAAATATCCCATAGAAATGAAGGTTGTCAGAGATAATGTCACTTCCTGGGTTTTGATCTTTATTCACTGTTTGCAAAACACATTTTCCCAAAATGAATTAATTTGGTGTAGTTCCCTGAAACCCAAGTAACCCCCAATTCCCGACTCCTCCCAGCACAGCCACTTTAACACTGAAATACAGTGAAAGAGCCAAGGACAGCTGAGCATCTGCCATTGCTGGGGCCTACATTTCTTACATCATAAATTCTTCTCAGCCCAAACAAAGCTGATTTATGCCTGAAAACTCCTCTTTCTAATTCTCTTCCCCTGCCAGAAACCAACTGACCAAGAAATCTGCATGGGGTATATTTTCTCTTGGTGTGTACTTAACCACAGTAGCATATTTCTATGGGAACATCTCTGTGTTCTATAGATGTGCTGGTGCTGCCACGAGCTTTGCTCATTATTGCTTCCAAAAGCTTCTGGTCAGAACAGGCACAGCTTTTCCTCTCTGAGCACTCACAGCTAGACACAGACATGGTGTGGGGCACATCCTTTCCGGCCTGTGCACTGTTTACTTGTGCGAATGCAAGGTTTATGAAGGGATAAACAACTGGTTTCCTCCTTTTCCAGCTGTGTAACTCCAAGCCTTTGCACAGATGCATCCTTTACATCTTCTTTCAAATGAATCGGCAAACCTGGAAGGAAAAAGATGCTTTTGGCATCCCTGAATCATAATGAAATATGTCTCTGATAGACATGCAGCTTTCTGGTGACTTTAAAGATCGTTGTGTTTTCTTCTTTGATCACATACTCAGTGCAGACACAAGCTTGAGGTAAGAGTTTTCATATCAATTACACATAAGGAAAGAGGCCACCCAGATGAGCCTTGGACCCTGGTTTTGAAGAACAGACGCCTTTTAGATTTTATATTATTGTATTGTATCACTATATTATACGTTGTGTTATGTTATATAATGTTATACAGTAATGAGGAAGATGGATAGACTCTAATTCTACTCTCAGCTCCCTGAAATCTCTGTTTCTTAAAGGATGGAGCATGTACCTAACATTTCAATGAGACTGTTTTTCTTCAAATTATAATAATGCTGCATTTTTATCCAATGCTTTCTTTAAACTCTCTTTTGAGTTAGTGGAGCTGTCATTGTTTAAAAGACATGAGGTTATTGGTTCTGCTTGGAAAGGAAGACACACTGAGGGATTAATTGCTTTCATTATGCAATAAGCTCTCTGTTCCCATCTAACTGCTGCTGCCTTTGCTCCTACAGGACCTGTGCCACTCAGTTTTGGCAAGCAGGAATTGCCACCAGGCTTCCATTGCCTTAACATTCACTTTCTTTTTGATTTTTCATCTTTTGTTAGGGTTCATCCATATGGTCTCTTGGAAAACTTTTCACCACCTAGGGGTCTGTCACTCAGAAGTCCTTCTCTTGCCATGCCTGTGGCCAGCAACCTTCCCACGTGTTCATCTGCAGCCTTTGATCCACACCAGGAGGTGACAGAACATCTGGCACTTTGTAGGTTCAGTGGATACTACTTGACCTCAGTTTCCCCCAGGCTCACAGCTGAGGAAGACGTCAGGGCCAATGTCCCATGAGAGCCTTTTCTGAGGTCAGGAGGACAGAAATCGTGACTGCCACTAGCTGTGGCATGGAAACCTGCTCCAGACTTCAGCAGAAGGGTAAACAAGATGCCCAGAAATAGTGGGATTTGGGGAATTTTCAGGCAATTTGCTGCTGTTACCCAAAATGATATTTTTGTGTTTTTATTTTCTGTGGAATGTTTCTACTACAAACCCTCACCTAAAGCACACAAATTATGGAATAAGTTACACCCCTTATCAAGTTAATATACGTAATCCAACTGCTCACCACTGCAACCGAAGATCTTACCTATACAGACATAATTCTATTTCAGGGTATTTGAAAACTGCCAATGAAAAAAGATAGGCAAGTATATATCATAGGATGTGAGAAAAAAAAAATCACACATTTCATCCAAACTGCCTGTTGTGCAGGGTGTTGCACCTCATTACCCTCCTAAGGTTTTTTGGGTTTTTTAAAAGTTTTTCTAAACAACCACAGCAGAGCTGTCAGTGCAATTTTACACTGATCCCCAGTAGGTGTAAGACAGGGTGATCGCAAAAAACTCTCTTTGTGTTCATGGAGGATTTGGCCTAAGGTGTTAATATATTTACTGCAGAGATATTCATAGATCTATTATAATTACATTTTATCTACTGATCCAACCTCTGACTGTTCCAGTGCCTTAATTACTAAACTTGGATTTCTTCCAGGAAGAGATAAACAGCAGTAGACAGATGGGAAAGGAAAAAAAAAAAAAAAAAGGATAATTTAACATTTCCCTGGAGAAACAACAGAGAAGAAAGCATTTAACAATAACCAAAATTAAGACTAGATTAAGATGTTCAGTAGTCATTGTTCATGAACAAAATCAGACACACTAGAAAGGGGCACAAGCCATGTTACAGCTTCATGTACCCAGCTGGTCCCTGGTGCTCCCTCACCCACCAAGGTTCCTCTTGCCCATCATATAACCCTTTTTATTGGACTTTTGGCACTCCTTACACAGATTATTCAAAGGTACAACACACCACTGAGAATTTTTTTTGTTATTCCACACGAGGTTTTACCTTCTGATCGTCACAACTTTGGCTTTAAAGGCTCTGTGACCTGCTGGCTGCAGTTCTGCGACATCACGGGGGTTCACCAGTTTCCTTGCAATAATTTGTTCTGGTCTTCAGCTGGGAATAGAAATTAAACTAGAGGTAACACTCAAGTAACTCATATTAATCACCACAACTTCCCAGTTCTCTTAGGCTGCAATGCAAGACGTAACCAAAAGTATGTATTCTATTACCACCTGTTAAAACCAAGTGAGGCAGTGTTCCTTATCTCTTCCACGACCCATCCTCCCTCCCGGGGATATCTGCTGTTCATGGGCCATCAAGGCTCACTGCATGACTGATAAAATTCCCATCCTCCCATTGGGAGATGCTCCACTCAGTGGGAGGAGCCAAGCATTCCTACCTGGATAAAAGCTGACATTCAGAACTCCAGGACAGCCTGTTTGCACTGGATTTCCAGAGGAAGACCAGACTACACCCGCAGTAGATCTTCAGAGGAAAACTACACGCTTCTACAGCATCATTGCTTCAACAGAACCACATCTGTCACTCCAGGAGGACTTGACTGGACTGCTACCACCAGCCTGAACAACAGGGTGTCAGGTTGTATTCTGACTCTGTCAGTGGGGTTTTTTTTTTGGTACTACTCCATTTTTATTTTAATTTTCCTAGTAAAAAACTGTTATTCGTAGTCCCCTGTCTTTGCCTGAGAGCCCCTTAATTTCAAAAGTACAATAATTCAGAAAGAAGGGGGTTACATTTTCCATTTCAAATGAGACTCCTGCCTTCCCTGGCAGACACTTGTTTTTTCAAACCAGAACACCAATGCTGCAGAGGGCCACGACAAGCTTTCCTGTGAACTGAAGTCAGGAGGGCAAAAAAAACATAGAGGAATTTTGCAAGGCAGAGTTCCTACTGAACTCTTCTCTCAGTACTAGGATGTCTAGCATGAGCAAGAGCTCCAGGAAATCTGTTCCAAGTCCCTTCCTGGATGTGTATCACACACACACAAGCTGCTGGCTGTTGGGGACGAGTTTTCCATAAAGACTTCACATGCACAAACTCAAAAAAATCCCACCTGAACAAAACACTGCTCTGCCCACATTTTTCCTACCCAAAGAGAAGCCAAGAATACAATCTAAACACACACAAGAGCTTGTTTATTTGCTGTGCTGTTGCAAGGTGCTCAGAGGAGGGAAGGACATGCCAAGATTGCAGACACTGTATTGGCTGTTTCAAGATGTGGTATGGGACATCTTTCAGCTCGTGGCTTTCACCTTACTGCCAAAGGTCTGCAAATTAATTTTTTAGGGGTCACAAATGGTAGGAAGAGAACAGGACTAACATCAGAGCATTTAAATGCACTTTTACAGAAAATAATAGAGGTACCTGTCTTTGAAAAATGCTGAAAAAAAACCTGTTCTTGAAAAACGATGTGGGTGGGTTCCCTGTCCCCATATCAAACCCCTGCTACCAAATCCCAGATTTGGTATGAAGAAGGAAGGAAGATGAGGGTGCACTGCTATGCAATCTCATCTCTTCTGCTCACCTGCCCCCCACTTCCCAGGGGGATGAACTATTCAAACTCAGCTGGAAACAAGTTCAGCCTGAGTCTTACTGAGCCCCCAAACACCAGCCAAGAACATCATGTCCATGTGGAAGACAGAGACTGGGAGGGAAAAATCCCACTCTACTGTGATAGGTGGACAGGCAGTGTCAAGAGTTCAGTTCCTGGTATGAGCTGATTGTTAGAAGAGTTGCCAAATCACACACAGGGCAGAGATTTCACTTCTTACATGGTCATTCCTTCAGTGTGAAGTAATTAACCAAATCTGGACCCCATCCCTGCACAGCACCCAAACTTTCCTCTTCCTGGCTTAATTTGGATACTCATTTTGCTATTCCTGCTGTACAGTATAAAACCATAAATCACATTTCCTGGAAGAGTAGAGGAAAATGCATACCTTGCTCATCACAACAGGACAAGACAGACATAATTTAAATACAGATGTTCTGAAGATGATACATCTGAGGCATTTTTTCAGAAAATCAGACTTAGCTCTAAAACCATCTGGAACTTGAAAATGAGTACACATGTCCCAGTTACATCATTAGATTTTCAAAAGTAGTCCATTACATCAGATACAAACTAATTTACCTGCATTATTAGTCTTCATTAGTTGTATTACTAATCCTCTCAGGAGACTCAGCTGTGAACAGCAAGCAGCATGAGCAAGGCTAAGTGCAAATAATATCAACAATTATCTTTTTACCTATTTCTGACTTTTATACAGTTTGTGCCAAACTCATCCCAAGAACAACACAAAAATGACACCCTGGGTCAGTTCAGTCCCCTCCCTGCAAATCTTCAGTCAATACTCATTTATTTTCTTGGACAGATTTCCCATTTCCCCTAATTAAGCACATTCTGTCTCAGACACCACACATTAAACATTATTTAACATTCAGATATATCCTAGAATTTATTTTTAATTTTTTTCTCTCTCCAACAGTCTCTCTAGGTCTTTGCAGCACCATCAGTTCTTTCCAAGGGAGCAGAAATGAAGCCAAACCTAATCCTAGCAAACATCTTGCTGCCTGCCTTTAGGAGGTATCTAATGAATTTCCATTCTGTGGCAAAGGAGAAGGCTTCACCTTTCATGTGTTTTGTAGGTTATTGTGGAGCTGTTCATTTCTTTGTCTCCCCAAAGCCAAAGAGAAATATCCCGTTTCCTCAGCAGATTGTCACTGTTACGTCCTCTGTACCTTCAGAGCCAGCTTCAGAGGGCCAGCATCTTGCCAGCCTGAATTATGGGAGGCCTGACTGCTCAAACATCACTTAAATAGGTTTTATATAAAATTATAACCACATGAGATAGGGCAAGCCAGACAATTAACCGGGAGAAAAAAATAAATGTGTACCTTTTCCTCATGTCCCTTGCATTGACTTAGGATGCAGGCCCAGATTCTCTACCATTTTTAAAAGGTTACATATATTCCAGCTTTTTCAACACCCTGTTTCATAAAGTGTAATTTGCTCAGTCTCTGCTCTTTCTGGGTGATTGGTGTCAATTCATCATCTTCAAGCAACATTCCATGGTTGATTTCTGCTATTTATTTATTTAATGTTTCATATTGACAGGGACAGATGCTCTTCTGAGTTGCTTCAGAAGTGTTGCACCGCCAAGTCAGTTAGGTTATTACCAAAACAGAGGAGTGTTTGCACCAAAGGCTGTTCAACACCTCCAGGGTATTCCTAAATACTCAGTCACGCCAGTGCCACAGGGGTAATGTCACAGCCCACTTTCACCTCACTTTTATTTAGATATATTCTTAGGATGCAAGATGTTTCCTTAGTCAGGGACATTTTGTCAGCCGCAAAAGAATGAAAAAAGTGATTGTGTTTGTCTTGTGAGATGTCTACCTAACTGTGGTTTGTTAAAATTTAAAATAAGTCTTGCTGTGGTCACAGTCCTTCCTAACCATGGGGTCCCAGAGGTTTTTCCATTGCCAGGGAGCACCAGGACACAAGTACTGAAGCCAGTACCCCTGATCTCACTGAGAGCAAAGATTGATTTTCCTAAGCAACTCTTGGGTCAGTTCCCCAAGAACCAAGGTGAGTGTACTTTGCAGCTGGTCTCAACCATTTATTGCACACCACTGTACTGACAGGTTTTACTGAAGTACTTTCCTTTATACTGTTAGCCATCCTACAGTCAAATCTTCCACATTTTAAGTACTCTAATTTTAGAGAGAGAGGGGGTATACCTACATGAGTGAGCTGCAGTCTGTCCTGTGAGCTTCCCATCAAATTGTCCCCAATGTGCTGTGAACTTGGCTGCGGTTCCTGTTCATTAAGTCTGCAGACACTTGACTGAGAGCTCTCTGTAATGGAAATATTTGGCAACTGGGCTCTGTGACCATTTTTTCTGCTGACTTAATTTCTTCTGACCAAATACTGAAGGAATTAATAAGAGATCTCTTTTAAATAATGAGGATATTTGACTTGGGAACATGATGCAGCTGCTTTACTATTAAGAAAAAATAATCACTTAAAAATGATTTTGGCTGTCACATGGGAAAGCACTGCAGAAAGGCACTGGGAAAAGAAAGCTACTTGCCATCAGCAAAGGTTACTGAAAACTCGAGGTGTGAAGGAAACATAATGGTAGAACTCAAAGAGGGACCTGATTTGGCAACCTTTATCATGAGCCAGCGTGCGCCCAGGTGGCCAAGGAGGCCAGTGGTACCTGGCCTGTATCAGCAATAGTGTGGCCAGCAGGACCAGGGAAGTGATTCCCTGTACTGGGCATTGGTGAGGCCTCACCTCAAATCCTGAGTTCATTTCTGGGCTAAAATATTCTCTCACCTTCAGGAATTCAGTCATCTCCTTGCTTCCTTCAGAGTGTTGACTGGTATGGCCATGCACAGGACTCACATTTCATAGCAAGGGGCTAAGGTTGAAACACCATCCTACACTGTAAAGAGAGAACCCCAGGAAGCAATGCAACCCCATCACAACTCCTCCTTAATGTTAAATAAAAAATATTTCATGTGATGGTACACATCAAGAGTGTTAGAAACTGAAATCCATTATGACAGAATGATGGGATTTCCCCAAATTTTCATTTTCTAAGCTGTGAGGAGCAGAAATTACAAACACAGATCCAAGATAGCAATAGTAAATTTGGATTTAAGCATTTACTTTCCTTAATGGAAAGACAGGCAAAGGGAAAATTATGAAGTTATTAATGATAAAAGTGTCTTCTGAATTCTCAGTACTTTTGCCTTGTGTTATGTTTTGAACAATAAAAACAATGCAGCAAGAAGATAATAGTTTTCATAAGCGATATTTGTGTCTAGCACAGCTTATTAAGGAAGTTTATATAAGCATCATGATCCAGTACCTAATCCACCAAAATAGGTCAATCAAGCATTGAAAAGAAAAAGAAACTTTTTTAAAAAATAAACTCTTTGGGAACTTAGTTCAGTTTTTATTAAACTACAGGGTTCTTTCATTTTTTTCAACACCAGGGATTAATGTAGATAGAATTTACATGTCTGACTTTGGCCTGTCAGTTCTTTCAGTCCATCAGTGCATTCTGGAAAAGGCAAGTTTGGCTTCTCCACGCTGGGAGATGGACAGCAGTGCACCTCTGCCAAAATATCAAAATACCAGCAGCCGAATACCCAAATGTTTGGATTCTGGTGATGCTCCAGCACGTGCAATTCTTGTCTGGCAGATGTTTTTCTCCCTGCAGCCCGTCCTGACTGAGCCAACATTGCTGCCACCCATCCTCTGCAGAGGTGGGATGCTGCTGCTGGCACAGGCTTTCTCTGCTGCCTTTTTATCTCTCTGAACATTCAGGTCCTACCACTGCTGTTGTTCCTGTTTAATCCTCAGGATGACTCATAATAGTTGCTACAATGCAATATTAGTTTGCTGTTTCTTTGCATAAAATGTTTTGTGTTGCGCACCAGGAGAGTAAAGAGAGTATCTCTCACTTTTGAAGGTGGAAAATGAGGGTCTGGGGAACCAAAAATCCATCAGTCTGGAAAAAGAATAGTGCAAATTATTAAACAATCTGTTTATAAACACCAGGAGAACTATAAAATGATTTGAAAAAAAGCTAGAGTGAATGTCAAGAACACGTTGTACGCAACCCAGACTAATTTTCTTCTTTGACAGGATGAGTGGGAAATCAGGAGGTGGTAGATGTTGGATGTCTTGATTTCAGTGATGAGAAAAAAGGGAAGTGTGGTTTCCAGGAGCTTGCAAAGAGGTGCCCCAACAATCTGTCCTCAGACTGAGAGCGCACATTGCCACTGGGCTCCTGAAGTGGTCCATCCTTCTCGGTTGAACTCAACATTTCCATTCATCAAGTTAATGACCAAAGTGAAGTTTCAGAAACATGGAGGTGACCTCAATTAAGAGGGTCCTACCCACGAAGGAGGGGAGGACATGCCCACAGACAAACCAGAACCGCGTGTGACCAGGCAGGGCCAAGAGACCATGCTGGTGGGGAAGGGGATGCACTCCCCCTCCAGGCTTACAGAGCTGTGTGATGCATCATCAGCCACATACCCCTACAAACACACCCTTTAGGTGTTCAAGGTGTAAATTAGGGTTAGCTGTCTACCGAACCTAATTTGAAATTAGTCAGTTAATCTACCTTTCACTGCCTTGACAGCTTCTCTGGCACCTTCTGTAAGGCAAACATCTACTGAAAATAAAAATATAAAAACCCCAAGATATCTAACATTGGCTGTCAGTAATATCTTATTTAAGCAAGACAATGTGTCCACAGCCCTGTCCCATGCTGTTCTATATTTCAGAACAGTTAGCAATAAATATCTGACTGTATGTTTAGAGAAAGCGGCAGCAGCTGGGAACATTGACAAGCAAGCTCCGTTTCCCTGTTATTTACTGTTCAGCAGAGGTATTGATACGAGAGCTAGAGGGAGGATGCACATTTCTCTCCATCTGCTTTATTATACCACTGTAAGGCACAGCATGAAGGTCTCTGTAGAGTCAAGTGGAGAAAATAATGACTAGGTTTCAGATGAGAAGGAATTTAACCTGCACTTCTTCCATCCCAAACTGATCCCATCGTACCTTTCAGAAACGTGGTGTCACATGTGGAAACTTTCTGCCAGACCTTTTTTATCCCCCTCACCTGAGCCACAGGATAATTTGATCCCTTCCCATGGGCTTTCATATTCTCCTCCTGGTTTAGGTATTTATTAAAGACAAAGTCAGTCTGACACCTGAGACAAGTCGGTGGGAAGTCTGAGGGGAGATGTCTGTCTTCTCTCCAGGGAAGATTGTCCCAATTTTCTAGAGCTGAGAGCAGTTCAAATCCCAGTTAAAAGACTTTATTAGTGCGCAGGAGGGGAAAGCTCATCAGCAAGCAGTGAATTGGGTGTCTCAGGGTGAGATGGCGGAGCAGCACTGTGAGCAAGCAACCTCTGAGTCCCTTCTCTACCCAGTGTCCCCACAGATCCCCTGGGTCTGCATTCAGAGGTAAGGGACAAAGAGCTCAGTGCAGCCTTAAGTTCCAGGCATTTTCTACAAAATTCTTCTGGGAAGTTTGTCTGTTGGGGCATGAGCTGATGATCCAGACCCCTGCCTTGGCCCTGCCTCCACAGGTTGGACAGGACAGAGGCTCCCTGGGACTTCTCTAGCTGGAGGGAAGGACACTCGAGCTGCCCTGTAAATGATAAGCCCCTGTCAGCACTTTTGGCATTGCTGCAGTCTTTAATTACAATTGTCAGCTTTCATTTTTGAAGTTTTATTCGCAGCAAGAAAAAAATATCATTACCCTAATTTCACAGCTACAGATTAACAAAATTTCAGTGAAGTTCTGGGAAACACAGCAGGAGATCATCTCGTTCTGAGGCAGGGAGACATCCCTGGGTAACCCAGAGTCAGCACAAAGTGCCACCAGGGCTCGTCTCTGTGATGTCTTGTGACCTGCTCTAAAAGAGGGGTAGCAAAAAAAAAAAAAAAAAAAAAAAAAAAACAANAAGACCACTCCCCACAGGATATGTGTGGTGAGTAGTCTCGGAGAGGGCAGAGGAATGTCTTGGGTACTGCGACCATGTTTTTGCCTCACATATATTTTCCTCATTACTGATAACACCTTAGGGCATTGGAAAGAGAAGAATTCAAACTTTGCTTTCACTGCTTACTCTCCTGACTTCTTTGTTCATATTTAGGCAAGTCAGCATCAGCTCTGTTTAACATCCATATTCATTTTAATTTCCTCTCCCCTCACCCAATGCCATGCTATTTGCAGAGAGAATTAACCACAGCCAGGCCAAACACACTGTTGAGTAATGAAGATGTTTCTGTGCCTGTCACATTTCAAACTTGCTCTCACTCACCACAAAACCCACAGAAGGAGGATCACAGTGGAAGGAAAAATCAGCGGCCACAGCCCAGTTATTGGTTCACGGTAATTTTCCACCATCAGTTCTGCTTCTTATCCTCACCATATTTTAAGAGTGTATTGGGGAAAACAGCGAATCCTCCAGGGGTCCTCCTCTCGGCTTTCATCTGAGCTAACCTACAACAAAGGGAGCAACCACCTCCTCCCTGATTTTCCCATTTTGTCGAAAACACAGAAAAGGGATCTGCTGCTCAGCACCCTGGTTGAGGCTGCTGCTCTGTTAAAAGACTCTTAGTGACCACTAGGTGGGGAGAGAAACTTATTGTCCTTAAATCCCATGGAAAACATGTAGGCCAGCACGGTGTGCTCTCACTCCAAACACTCAGTGTTTAACCTGACCTTTTCCCTCCCTTCCCAGGTGAGTAGTGGGGCCATGAACTCGATGTGATTAGGAGAAAAAAAAAAAAAATCTCAGCATGATCTGCAGGTTTCATTTATGATCTGTAGCTTTTCCGGACTCTGTTGCAATCCCTGAAATACAGAATGTTAAATTTGTTGATGGTGCGGGAGTAAGTTTAATATTATGTACAGGAAATGTTGGGCCAAAGTAATTTTTAGGGGTGAGTTCCTTACTGACAGATTCATTTGGCAGAGGGATTTGGACTATTGTGTGCATTTCTTTGGTTATTAAATAGAAGGTATTTTTAAAAGAACTGGGTTTACAACTTATGAGTCCTAGGAGAGAATGATCAGGTTCAGAGAGTTTAAGAAAGATGACTGCAGAGATGCAAGACGCGAATTACCTCTCCAGTTATCTCAGAGACGCCAATATTCCCTCCTTCCAAAGGTTCAGTCATCTAAGTTCTCATTAGATGATTACTTACAGGGGTGCTTCGGGGTGTGTGGAGGGGTGGATCCCCCTAAAGAATCATCAATCCTCTGTTGGCAACCAGAAGCCCCAAGACAGCCTCTTTTACGAGCTGCATTCAACTGCTGGCATGAATCTGAGCCTGAGTGCCTGAATGCTGCCGTGCAGAGCGCCACGGACCCTCGCAGTGTTAGCTCTGGATAGAAATGCAACCTTCACCATTTCCCCGTGGAGAGAGATGAGGGTGCTCAGCGCTGCCGTGGCCAGCCCCTCCTCACACCCAGCTGGCTGCTTTAAACCTAGGCTGGCCCTGCACTAAGAACAGGGCTGCAGCACAGACACGTCCTCAGAAACCCGACCGCCTGGTAATTGCTGTAGAGACAGAACCAGCAGCTCTCCTTCTCACTTGCAGCCTGAGCTGAGAACTACAACAGCGCCCACAAACAACTGTGGTTGCTATAAAAATTGTCTCTTAGTCACCTTTCAGTAGCAAATACCTTGAAAGCATTTGGCTTCAGTAGCTGTAAGTTTCTCACTTCGTGCCTGGTAGTAAACAACATTATCCTTCAAACAAGAAGTGAAGGTTGCCATGGAGCTCCCAAATCTTTCTGGTCCGAGAGAAGTTAATGTTTCAACTACAACATTTTGATGAGGATCTTCTGTGTGGTCTTTTTCCTCCACATTCCCTGATAGAGGGATCATTACCTATGACCAAATAAGAAAAGCACTTGGCAGCTACCACACTCATCTACCAAGTTCAGTGTAATGTGCTTCCAAGAGGAACATCTGGCTCTGTAATTTTGTTCCTTGGCAATGCAGCTGTTGTCTGCATGGCTGGCTACCCCTCCCTGCTGGCAGCTGTGAAACTGCATTGGGGTATACTTTGGACACAGACTGCTGCTTTCTGATGTCTGGATCTTCTGTGTCCTTTCTTTCTTCCCAAAACTGCCTGCACCTAGGAATAAGTTTGCTTTACAAATGAATGCAAGGCACAGTCCCTCAAATTTCACCTCACTACAGATGGAAGCAGCTAGGGAGGAACAACAGCAGGGGCCTATTTACCTACTCAGCAGGATTAGCAGCAGGTGTTAGTGAATTTAACACCCCACCTGCAGTTAACAGGCACATATCACCACATATGCTGTCCCTATACATGGGAAGAGAGGAAAGAACTCCTGTTTCAATCACAGGCCATTTTATGGAAGCTTTGCTGAGATCTTAAGTGAATCTGAGACAGAAAATAATGAGCTTTCAAGGGAGTTTAAATGTCAGATCTATCTGTTTAACAATACTAAAAATTTAGGATGTACAGGTCTCAGGCCACCCCCTGCAGAGGGGGAATGCAGCATTAATAACTACAGTGCTGCTAAACACAGAGGAAATATCAGGAACCTGAGTTGGGGGAGGTTTAGGGAATAGTCTTTCTCCCAGAGGGTGGTTGGGCACTGGAACAGGCTCCCCAGGGAAGCTGTCACAGCACCAAGACAGAGCTCAAGAAGCATTTACACAATGCCCTCAGACACATGGGGTGTCATTCTTGGGGTGTCCTGTGCAGAGCCAGGAGTTGGACTCCATGGTCCTGACGGGTCTCCTCCAACTCAGCATATTCTGTGATTCTCTCATTCTGCACTGACAGCTGACTGGTCTGTCACTCAGCTGTGCATTCAAATCTCTTCAGAAACAATCTGGATTTTACAAAAGACCCATGAGATAAACATCCCAGAGCAATGCCTAACACTAAAAGAATTAGAGATTTTCATTTATGCTGGAGGAGAAACTGTAAGGCAGAAGAACCAGTGTATGGGCTAAGAAAAGGTGAAAATGCCAGAAATGCAATGGATACCTTTAAAGCCACCTTCGTGTTGGGAGAAATGAGCCTTCCAAGGGATACATGAAACAAATTGGTTAATATTCTATAATCACAGAATCATTAAGGTTGGAAAAGACCTCTGAGGTCACTGAGCCCAGCTGGTAACCCAGCAGCACCCTGCTACCCCTGAACCATGTCCTGAGCCACAGGAGAGCTCTGAATGATGTCTTTGTGCTGAACACCACACCCTTCCTTTGCTGAAGGGATGTGTGCAAGATGGGCAACAACAGGAGAGAAGACAGAATAGACTGTAAATTACTGAAGAATGATGTATCAATAAGGGGAGGACAGAGTCCTTGACTGTAGCAACCAGATCATGACTGGAATTTGGGGTAAAGTCAAGATGCTCCATATGAATGAAGAAGTATCTTCCAACAGAGCACTTCAAGTTAGTCAAGGAAAGGATGAAAGGAAATACCCCTGTCCAGGTAGAGCATAGACTGGGTGAACACTCACCATGGCAACACAAGTTGCCATCAAATTTCATTAGAATAAAGAAGCCTTAGACTAAACACCACGTGAAACCAAAAGTTTGAATCCACTGGGAAAAACAAAACAAAACAAAGAAAAAAATAAAGAAAAAAAACCAAAACGAAACAAAAAACACCTTTGCACATACTGTGGCTATTGTCACAGTGTCTGGCCCAATAAAACAGACAATTTGAGATGTCCAAGAATTACTGTGCAACAGTGTGCTCCCACCAGAAATGGGCAGAGATGGAGCAAAGTGATCACAAGAGCACTGAGAACAGTTTTTTTGTAGAAACAACAGAAAAGCCCACTTCAGAGAATGAAAAGATTCTCCATCAGCTAATGAATGAAAAAACAAAACCTTTATTTTAAATTATTTTGGAGGTGACGAGGCAGTGTCCCCTCAGGAACAGTGGCATTAAGGGTGTTGGAAGTCCCCTACCTGCCTGCTCCACAGGGAGCGGGAGTTTGGACAGACCACAATAACAGCTCAGTAGCTCAAGGTGACACAAATCCTGTTTTCAAGCTATAATGTTCCCAGTTTAGTGCTCCATGTTTTTTCCATCAAACAGTTGGAGCAGTTCCCCAGGATCCAAACCACAGTTGGCCTCTGACGCTTGGAATAACCTTTTGAGCAGATAAACCCCCCATTTTCTGTCAGGTACAGCTGAGTGTTTGTTACAGCTCCCTGATGAGTTGCTATGAAAACCGGTGTCAAATTAATAAAAGCCTTAGGAAAAAATGTCACAGGGTCAGACACTGCTCCATATTTGGGGCTGCTAATTACAGAGAGGCAGGAGAGGCTGGGATTTCACCTGCTGGCACTCTGCTCACCGCTACTCGTAAAACAGAAAATGCCTTCGCGGCTGGACACGGAGGTCAGCTGTGGGAAGAGAGAGAGAAGGAGAAGCAAATAGCTTGTTAGGGCTTGAAAGCTCAAGTTCTCCCCCTGCATCTGAACAGCAAAGCTGTGTGTATCCATAGTGGGAAACAGCAGCTGTGAGCAGCTGCCTGTTGTGAGAAGTAACCTCGTGGTTATGGGAAATTGCTTGCCCCACCAGCTCCCTCTGCTCAGATGTAAATACGGTTTTTACACTCTGGTAGGAAGAAAAGGTGGGATGTGACTGTGCACTTGAGAGATCTCATATCTATACTGTCATGTCTTTTTGTATTGCAAGCCCATTTTGAACCCACACTGCTGAAAACCCCAAATTTGCCAGCTTGTTGGTTCCCAAACTGATTTGTGTTGGCTGGGAACCGAGGAACTTTCTAGCCAGCCAAAGAAATTTAGTTACAGGAACTGTCCAGACTTGGATTTTGCCTCTTGGGGCAGAATGGCAGCAGCTGGTAGTAGCTGTGTGATGCAACAAGTTCATGCACAAATTCAAGACCAGTCAATGGGATGGTCTCAACAGGGAGAGACAGTAACAGTCTTCAATACTGCTGGGTAGGGAGAAGGAGTGTTCTTTCCTAAAGGACATTTCCATCTCTGCTGTCAGAGAGAGAAGCAGAGGAGCCCTGACCTGAGCCCTGAGAATTGTCTGCTCTGCTTGAGTGACACCTGTAGGACAGGTTACACAGAAATCACAGAATCACAGAATGGTTTGGGTTGGAAGAGACCTCAAAAACCATCTAGTTCCAACCTCCCTGCCATGGGCAGGGACGCCTTCCAGTAGACCAGGTTGGTCAAAGCCACATCCAACTTGGCCTTGAACATTTCCAGAGTTGGGGCAGCCACAGCTTCTGTGGGCAACCTGGGCCAGGGCCTCGGCATCCTCACAGTCAACAACTCCTTCCTAGTATCTAATCCAAATCTACCCTCTTTCAGTTTGAAGCCATTCCTCCTTGTCCTATCATGCTCTGCCCATATAAATAGTTCCTCTCCATCTCTCCTGGAGTCCTTTTTGGTACTGAAAGGTCACAATATAGTCACTCCAGAGCCTTCTTTTCTCCGAGCTGAACAGCCTCAATTCTCTCAGCCTTTCCTTGTAGCAGAAGAGCTCCATCCCTCTGATCATCTTCATGGCCTCCTCTGGCCTCTCTCCGAGAGCTCTGTATGTTTCAACTTTAGCACCTTACGCTCAGTCCTTCCCAAGCAGTGCAGAGTAGCAGGTCCCACTGCAGGAAAATCCCACAAACAGCTACTCTGGCCCCCAGCTTGCACTCAGAGCAACCTGCTTCAGGCACAGCACATGACTCAAAGGCGTTTATCTTCGCCAGAGATAACCAATGGTCGTGGGTCATGGGCATGGGCTGCTATTTCTGGCAGCTCCAGAAGCTCACACGTCAGCTGGACAACACTTTCCCTTCTGGTTCCCCTCCTGTCACTGGCACCTTCGGCCCGCGGGAGGCTGGGGGTGTCGCTGTCCCTGTGCACAGTCCTGGGTGTGACAGCAGCATGTCCCACCGCTGTTCCCCAGAGCACTGCTGGGTGCAAGCCCTGCGTGCCAGCAGAGCCATCGGAGCAGGGGCCACGGTGGCAGGAGGGCATTTAAATCAGGATGCTACGCAAACATGGAGTGAGAACACAAACCAGGCCTTTTACGGAAATAAAAAAAGCACTGGTGAAGCTTTCCCTGGTTTCCACAAGCACGCACTCACCCCAGTTCCATCAAAAGCAAGGCAGGCAGTGACATGGTTGAGTGCTGAAAGGCTGTTGCTCTGCTATTCACGGCATGACAAGTCGCAGAAAGAGCTGTCACATGAACCCACTCTCGGATGATTTCCCAATGGACTGTTTTCCAGTACTCCTTACCTCAGCACAAGTTTGGAAAAGGACTGTTAGCAGAACCTGGTCAAAAAAGTTGGGAAATCTCGTGAGGACAGATTTCTGAAGAGCTTGACAGCTCTTTTTGTGGGAAAACCTATAAAGTATGTTTATTTGTTAAAAGTATGTTATTCCATATATTTCTCTGTTGTAATTTTGTATTAAGAATGACACAGACTCTGTAGTACTTTTTAGAAGGCTAGAAATTTCATGTCTTTATTTTGGGATGATCTCTCTTTTATACTATTTTATATAGACCAATTTGATTGGTGAAACAAAGACAAACCTTTTCAATCACATTGGTCAAACGAGAGGGAGATCAAGAAGTCCTTCCTATGAGAGAGGAAAGAAAACATAGTTCTCATTTACAGAAAATTGCTTGGGAAAAGAATTTTTAAAAAACAAAACATGTTAAGCATGAATTTAGGACTACATTTCTCTTTTTTCTTTTTTTTCTCTTTTTCACCAAAAATTAAAATGTAGCCCAAAATAATCTTGATAAAGTTGAAAGAGCCATTGAAATGGTAGCAATCTAAGCTGTACTTCAAAACTGGTAAAAAAATTAACAGCATCTAAGAAAGAGGAGAAATATAAGTAAGCACCATGCCATTATTCAGATGTCATGCCACTATTCAGATATCTAATGAATGGCTTTAAATGGGGATTATCATTTATAATGTTTAACCAGTAACTGAAATAGGAAAACTGGTCTCAATGAGCATTTGGAAAGTGGATGAAGCTCTGGGGATGAGCTACAGGAAGGACTAAAAAGCCACTGGAGGATTTCAGTGTGACAGCAACAGGCTGAAATGAAGCCTCTTTGTTCCTGCTGTTCATTTGCAAACAAAGGGTAGGGCTGTCACCCATGACAGAGGGTCACAACATATTCCAGGATATTTTTCCCTTTCCCTTCCCAGGTAGGGCTGAGACACCTGCAGAGAGGACAGGAAGGACTGCAATGCTCTTGGAAGTCATCTGCTTTCTTTGCTGTTGAGCACCTGAACAGGATTTGCCACGTGGGTTTCCTGGCTCAGCTGATGATGGTGATGAAGGCTGGTGGGCTCAGGACTGAGTGTGGGAGCCTGGCTGTGCTTCACCATCATCACAAGCCCTGTGGCCCAGGGGATATGGAGGAATTGCTCTGGAGGCTGTGACCACGATGGGATTTCTGCAGCTCTGCGCTCTGCTTGGGTGCCCAGGTGGAAAAAGACAACAGTCTGTGACAAAAGGAAGGCTTCACAGCTGGGACCCCTGGCAAATCCAGGGCAACATGTGGTCACAGGGCTCAGATGAGCACAGTGGGCTTTGGGAAAAGCCTTTCCAAGGAAATGTTCTACTGGATGATGCCTACTGAGATCAGGCTGTGTCTCCAGATTGCCTGCAGGAAAACTGGGGGCTGTTCTGCTCCTACCAGTGACGAGCAAAATCCATCACAGAAGTCTGAAATGTAAATTACTGATGCTCATCAGCTGCTTGTTGTTTTCAAGTTAGTTTCTCCAATATTTTGCTTCATTTGTGAAATAAACCCACTTGGTTTGAGATGTTTGTTCATCTCCATGCTGAGAGAGGACACAGAGGCCTCTGCCCAAAATCCACCACCATAGGCAAGGAGTAGAAATTATGTACCCTCTGCTTATCAGAAAATGTAGAGTTCATCCCAATACAGCCCAAATAATCAGGTCTTTGCCTGCAGGGTGCAAATCAGAGACAAGAAAGAAAACAAATCTTCCTGACCACTTCCTAAACATTTGCTGTAACAACAGCAACCTGTATCTGACTATTACCAAATATCTCCTGAAAACAGTAGAAAAATTGTGTTTAAGTTCGGTCAATAATATTTCACTGGGAATGGATCCACATATTGTAGTTGTCTTCTACATGATATTTGGTTTATCAAACAAAATTGGAAAATCTTAGGTGTCAATTTTGCCCACTAAGTCTCCGGAGGCATCACCAGTGCAAAATACACTGCCATGAAGACAGGGTGGTCCCTGTCCTAAACTAAGGAAAATAACCCATGGGGATTCCTGCCATTCAATGGCAGGCACTGGGAGCAAACCCAGAGAGCTCTGAGATGGTGGCCAATGTTCAGCCAGGCTCATTTGATATAAATGTGCCACTGTGGGAGAACAGGGAGCAGGGAAAGGGAGCCCTTGAAAGCTTCATGGGGCTGCCTCAGCTGATTGCAGCCCAGTGCAGAGCACAGCACCACTCTGCAGGATTCAGCAGCCACAGATCTCCCAGGATCCCCCACAGATCCCCCATTATACCTGAGTTTCACAAAAGACCACTGCTAAATAAGCAGAGCTTCCTCCTGCGAGATGTCAGCACCCTCTCAGAGAAGGAATGAGCCAGACAGTAACGAGAAAGAGGAGACACAAATGGGTGAAGAGTTTCTAAATCAGCCTGAGTGTGCCATGAATGCCCACCATGGTGTGTCTGCAGGGCTGTGACTGCAGCTCCTGCCACACACAAACCACGCACATCAGCACAGGTACACTGACAGCTGCATTACCTGCAGCAAAAGTGCTGCTTCTGACTATTTTCCACCTCTCCCTCCCCCTTCCTATTGTATGCCCAGCTATTTGTGGGTCTTAAGGCTTTGACCTAATGCCTTAACCCTAAGCCTCATGCAAATTTTGGACATTTCAGCAGTCTAGGTAGGGTGCCCACATTCCTCACTAGTTTTACCACCACGCCCAGACACCTTTAAAGCAAGTTGACAGTGCGAATAAAACCTCCAATTCCTACAAAAGGAGCAAAGTAAACCACTGCTCCCAGCACATCTCCCATAATTCTCATCACGTGTGGAAAATCAAGCTGTCCCTATAGCAAGCTAGGGGACGTCAGCCTGCAGAAAACCAGTGCAAAGTGGGGAAAAAAGAGCAGAGGAGTTTTCTATGCATTTTCTCCTTTAAGAAGCCCGTTGTCAGGTTAGACCAACCACTTTCTGGTGACAATCCAGGCAAGCTGGTTCAGTCGTGTCATGGGCCCACACGCTTCAAACAAAACAGGAGCTGCCCTGAAATCAGCAGTATAAATAGACAGGAAAAAATTGGAAGCATTCCTCATTCCTATTTCACTCATAAGGGCTTTACTGGGGTGATCCACTCTGCTCGTGCCAGTCTGAGATGCCGGGTTGGAAATGGTGCTCCTCATTGCAGCGCTTTGGCACAGGGCTCTGCTGAGAATAGGCTCAGCAAGGAGACCCAGCATAAAAACTGTGACATCCCTTTGCTTGCCACCTTGGTCCTCCTCCTGTCTGCCTGCTCCTGGAATGTGGAGGCAGCAGCAGCCTTCTGCTTATTTTTGAGTGGAGGCAGAAAGATCACATGAAGCAAAAAAGCACATTCTCTTCCTGGAAGCAGCCTGATCCCTTCTTTCCAAGAGAGTAAAAACTCTACATGAATGTTTTATGAATCAGACGTGTGTTCATTTCGACGATAAAGCCAGCTTGGCAATTTGGGCTGGAAAGGGGGAAGCTGAAAACCTACAGATTCCAGCTGGCATGTTTTTAGACACGAACCTCTTCCCCCCCTTGGAAACATTACATTTGGACCCATATAACTCGGGGAAGTTTCTCTGCTTTTAAAGAAATCGCAGATTATGTCCCAAGCATTACTCAGAGGTGAACAAAAGAGATTTGTCCCTGTAATGACCTCACGGAGTACCTGCACACACGGCGCTAATTGATCACAATGTCGGTGCCCTCAGTGCTGCTTGATTTCCTGATTGCAGCCCTTTTACATTCCCAGCAGTCCGCCGTCTGCAGAGGCAAATGCCATTTCGAGATGCAGAAGAGGCATAGATGAGGTTTCTCTTTGTTTAACCTCCTGCTGTACTGCTCAACCTAAAATAAATGTAATTTAGGAAAAAAATCTCTATGGAAAACATCATAGGTAGGGAGAGAGAAATTGCCTGAAGTGATGTTTTTTTCTGCTGTGCTAATCCCAGGCTGAATTCTTACCTAAGTCCACTTCTCCCCACTGTGATAGGGAGAGGTAAACAGCTTTTGGGAGAGGAGAGGAGAGGGAGAGGGAGAGGAGGCCATGCAAGAAAACCAGAAAGCGGAGAAGGCAGAGGCAACAGCCAGTGATTTTCTGGAAGGAAATGAGAGAATTCTGATGCAAACAGGGAGAATATGCACCAGGTGCAGATATTCCACTATCCAAGGGGAACTTTCACACCTCCGAGGAAAACTCATCCTTGAAGTCCAAATTCATATAACTATGGACAGAAAACAGCTGGAAATGTGGGCCCTGGATAAGTACCACCAGCTGGGGGGTGGATGACACACGCACCACTGTCTGCAGTCAGCGCTGCAGAATTAACAGTAAGATAACACAGAGCACTGTCTGCCCCTAGATGAAAACTGTCCTCCCCATTCACAAACACACAAATACAACACGTGCAGTTCTCATTTTACAGCAGCCCCCTCTGGGAAGCAAGAGGCTTCTCTGCTGGACAGGACATGAAACTTCCTTTGCTTGACCTCCTCTCCCAGAAGCCTCTTGTTTTATTAGCTCATCTTTGCAGAGGGAAATCCAATGGCACTAATTATACCCATGGCAGCAGCCTGAAGCAGGGAACCCCCCACTGCTGGCATGGACCACCACGGTGGTGGTGCTGGTGGCAGCTGCCTGATGGGGGGGGATGGCTGGAGAGAGGCTTGCTCTCTCTCAACAAGCCTCAAAGCTGACTCTCAGCGCCTGCCCATCAGCAAGATGCCTCTAAAAAAGCTTCACACAGAGCACTTCCACCCCTCCTGTGGTCACTGTTAAACTATCATTTTTTTTTTCTCCTGAATTTGCTGCTTCTGCTTTTCAATATATAAAATTCACTGGAGGTCTCAGTGAGCACTGCACTGGGGTGGGAGGCTGATGAATGGGGCTGACAGAAAGAAAGGGGAAGAGAGGATGGAGTGAATAAGGATAAAAATACTCTCATTTAATTAAATCTTAGCTCAATGTGGAGGGCCATCCAGGCAATCCTAGAACAAACAGGAGCCACCCCAATATCTAAGATGGGAGGTGAGAGATATGACTGTGGGGATGTCTTAAAGTCCCAAAGATTTTTTTTACTGCAAAAAGCTGGCTCTTACAACAACATAGTATCCAGGCAAGGTCCTGAATTTGATGGCCAGGGAAATTTGGTTTTGAACAGCACAGTGATAGTTAAGCTTAATATAGTTCTGCTATGTTCAGTCCAATATCAACAAAATCTCCTCCCTAAAAAAACTCAAAATCTAAACAGATTAGACATAGGATAAGAAAAATGTGAGAAGATTTGCCTGAAATCAATTTACAGTTCAGTAGTAGTGCCAGAAACTTCATTTCCTCATCAACACTGGTAGGTGGAAGGAGAGTGGCTGAATGTGTCTATTTCTAGCAGCAAGACATGGGGAGAAAAGCTTCACATCAGTGTTGTCACCTTCAAAATCCCCCACCCTTGGGAGCTTCTTAAGGGTGAGAATGTAGAGACAGATCTGCTTGGTTTAGGGCAGGAGAGGATTTAGGAGAACCAGACCTAAGGAAGAGTAAGACCCCCTTAAAATCAAGTCTGGTGAGGAAAACAGTTAATGCAGAACATTGCTCTGACTGTCAAGTTTAAAACTGATAAGATTGCACAAAGTTAGACCACTGCATTTCAGGAGGCACTGGAGAAATGTGGGGGTGGCAGGTTGGCCAGGGGAAGAGAGCAGAGAGAGCACAACAGAGCATCATATCCCTTTTTTCCTCCTGTAAGCCTGCCCAGGAATACAGAATAGAGTTAATATGCCAAGATATTGCTAATTGCAGAGCTAATTTAAAAATTTGCAAGTCCTTCATGTCCTGCAGATCTTCTCACCTAAATTTTTTGCACCAGCCTTGAACTTGCTAATCCCCAAGGAAGCAGTCCCAGGCTGACCTGTGCTGATGAAGATAAAGGTGATGCATCCCCACAGTATATAGGAGTTGGAGATACTCTGCAGTCCTAGGAGTAGATCTGCTGCCAGTAAATTCATTAGTTAACAAAAGGTCAGAGGCACTTCATCTAGAGCAGAGATTGCTTGAGAAACTTGGCTAGAAAGTGCCTTGGTGACAACTTCACTCCACGGTGCTCATAGCACCTGCCCTTATCTGTTTCTGCTCTGCTGCCCTTGGCTAGAAACTTGTAAAATCAGTGGGAAACAAACTGGGCTGGATACCTGAGAATGACATACATTTAAACAAGATTTCCAAGCATTCAGACTCATTGGCTTTAGGGGGTTTTGGTTTTTTTTTTGCTTCAGACACATCTTTCCAAACTGTGGCTTGTAACCAGCCTGCTCTTATTGGGTTGTGAGATGGTAATGACTGAAATCTTGTGCAAAAATTTGACCAGTTCTAACCTGATTAATGAAACAGAAAAAAAAAAAAAAAAAGAAAAAGAAAAAAATTTAAAAGAAAAATAAAAAAAGCCCTAGGCCTAGACTAAATCATTAGATCTTTTGACATTTGCTAATGATTACCAATAACCTCGTGGCTTCCAGGCTGGGCCTTGAAGGCAGGTCCATTGTTCAGCTCTTAGGGGAGCTGAAACTTGCCCAGCAGTGCAGAAGGGTCAGCTTAACCTACAGAATTGTCATTTGCAGGTTAACAAATCTTCTGTAAAATGCAACAGGATTGCCTCAAACTTTGCCAGACTGCTAGATGACAGGTCTGGCCTGTTAATTCACACAGCAAAGTCGGAGCCAACTTGATAAGTAAAACAACAACCCCAGAGTAGTGGCGGGGTAAATGCTCTCCCAGCCCCCTGAGTAAAGTGGTGTAAAAGAGTGTGATCAAACTTTGCTGAAACAAAACCAGCTCTGAAAATGTTTTGATCCAGATGATCTAAATGGTGCCAAACTGAGTTAAAGTCATGAGACTGAAAAGAACATGTGTTTTTAGTCTGAATACAATTCTTATTTTATAACTTTATCATAACTCCTCTAAAGCTGCACATACCCCCTGTATAGAGCAAACTTGTCACACTGAGTTTTGCAGGTCAGATGTCAGCCTTCCTCACCTTCCAGATAAACTCCTCCTGTTGGCTTATTCCAGGCCATCCATTATTTAGGCTCTGGCTTCATGGCTGCACTTCCATTATTCACACTGAGGGATATAAGGCCTTTTATTGATGCATTTTTAACTAAAACTGATTCCCCACAAAGTGTCCCTTGCATCAGAGCCTGGAATTGCAAGGGTCTGCAAAGACCTAAGGAGTTCAGGAAGAATTTCTCCCTTGAAAGTATGGTCCAGCATTGGAATGGGCTGCCCAGGGAGGTGGTGGAGTGTGAACACCCATGGAAGTGTTCAAGAAATTATTGGATGTGGCACTCAGTGCTGTGATTTAGTTGACATGTGATAATGGAGCAAAGGTTGGACTCAATGATCTTGGACATTTTTTCCAGCCTTAATGATTCTGGGATTCTCTGATTCTATGATCTTCCAGTTCAGCCCCTTGATACCACAAGAAAACCTTTAAATTTTGTAAGATCCTTTTTTTTAAGGGGAAGAGAGAATAAAGTCACTTTAATCCTCTAGAAAGAAACAGCAAGGAAATTTCATCATTTAACCTCTTGCAAAAGAAGTGGAAGTGGGCACAGTCCTGCTGAGACTTGCCCAGCTTTATGATCAGGGAGGAATGAGCCATGGGGATTTTGTTGCAGGCCTAAATCTGGCCCAAGTAGCATTAAATCTTGCCTTAACTGGAGTATGTCTGATGTTGAAAAAAGCTTGCAGATAGATTATGCCAGTGTAAAACGGGAAGCAAGACAGCTTTTGCTTTTGTCTGATAGAGACAGTGGGGAACTGAACCATGAATTGTTGGAATGCTTTTCCTCCTCAGGCTCTGCAGTTACCTTGCAACAGCATGCACCTACATATTTGGCAAACTTTCCCCGCAAGGTCACCGGGCTGGTAAGCAAAGGCACAGAGGGGATCAGGGTGCTGGTACCTACTCAGCTGCACAGCCGCTAAACAGAGCACAGGCTTGGAGTTTGACCTTGATTACAACTAGAAATAAGCTTAAAGAATGTAACGTGCTGCACCTCAGGGTGACCCAGCCAGGCTGCTGATGGTGGAAGTGATCAGCAGAGCTTGGAAAATGGGGGCTCTGATGCTCAGAGCTCACAGGTTTTCTTGGATCAAGCTCAGCCTTGGGCTGCAGTTTGAAGCTAGGAGGATGCACCTGATCTCCTAACTCTGGGAAACATTTCAGTGATGTCTCTGATACCAGGTGTGATGCTGGGCCTGACGTTGCCTGCTCTGATCCCTGTTATCAGCAGGGAGGGGGGAATGAGTGAGGTGAAGGTCACAGGGCACAAATCACTGAATGACCAACACTCCTGGTTAGAGAGAGCAAACAGAGCTCCCTGGGGCTCTCCAGGTGAACAGACAAACCTTGCTCACATGTTCTATCCATCTCCCATCCCTTGAAGTGTTCAAGGCCAGGTTGGATGGGGCTGGGAGCAATCTGGTCGAGTGGAAGGTGTCCCATGGCAGGGGGATTAGGACTAGATGATCTCTGAGGTCCCATGTAACCCAAATTATTACAGGATTCTATAATTCTACCACCTCTTGGGGAAGGTGTCCAGAGCTGATCCAGCACAGATAGATCACTGAAGAGCTCTGACAGACTTAGCCTGTCCAGGGGAGGTTGCAGGTGGGTCTGCCATGCCCCTTAACCACAAAAAAAAATTGAAGGGCACCCATTTTGGGACTACAGAGTTCCATTATTGTGGCTGTGTTTGTCTTTACTCACGCTGTTTGGGGCTGAAAGGCTTCCTTTCTAAGGCTCTGTTGGTCTTTGCACATCCAGGTGTGCACTGCCGCAAGCTTGTGCGCACATTTATGTCTCAGCAGGTGTGAGCAGGGCAGGGGAAGCGTTTATCACCCGTGGAGTGCCAGCAGGGGGGTGTTTCCCCCTCTCAAAGCCTTCCAGCCTCGTGGAAGGGAAGCGCGGCCAGCAGGACGTGCTGGGCTGCTGCGTTGGGGTTTGCGTCGATGTCTGGCTCGTTTCTGCTGGAAATTGCGAAATCTTTCCTGTGCAAGGACCGGGAAGTTTTGCCCTTCGTGTACATGTAGATTGTTGTGTATTTAAATGGGCAGAAGACTTAAGGAGAACGTGAAGCACCGGAAAAAATCAGAGAGGGGGGGCAGGAATCACGTAGTTCAAAACTGGTTTTTCACAGACTGCTATATAGGAGGGGAGTTGTTTGTTTGTTTGCTTAAATTTTTATTTCTCTAACTCTTAATTCCCCTTTATTCTCTCTGTCTGTGTTTACATCTTTATATTGGGAGGGGGAAATCTGTCTTCTTGGGGGGAAGTTGTTTATTTGTTTGCTTAAATTTTTATTTCTCTAACTCTTAATTCCCCTTTATTCTCTCTGTCTGTGTTTACATCTTTATATTGGGAGGGGAAAAATCTGTCTTCTTGGGGGGAGGGGGGGAGAGGCATGAGAAACTTTCTGAGTGTGTGAACTGAAAAATCAGTTACTTATTCTTTATAACGAACGCTTTAAAGTGCTGTAGAGACAGAAAGTTGACATTATCTAGCCACTATGCCTCCTTCTCCACATCCCCCTTTCCCAAACGGGAGAAAATACCCATAGGAGGTCGTGCCTGGGATCAGCAGGAATCCCTGGGACAGGGGCAGAGCTCGCAGCCTGGCCATGCGTGTCCAGCACTCCGCTATTCCCTGTTCTCCCAAATCCTCCTCGCCGGTGCCGGCAGCCCGGAGAGCAGCTGGAGCGCGGGATGGAGCAGGGAGCCTAAAAAACTTCATTCTGCAGGGGGACCTCTAGTGTTTTCCTTTCTCCATGTCCTGGCAGAGTTCCTCCAAAGTACAAATACACACAGAGCTCCCATTGTTTGCAGCCCTTCACAAGCCCACTGATCCTAATATGGAATTCAGCAGGAAACCCATGATTTCCTGACACACAGCAAGCTGGAGAAAGAAAGGAAAAACTCCATTAAAAACCTCCAGACTCTCCTCCATGTTAGAAATGAAATGGAAAATGGAGTGGATTTAACAGGAATCCCTGGTTCCTGCGGCCAGGCTGGAGGAAGGGAGACGCAGATCGAAGCCGCAGGCTGCTGATGTTTTTTGAAATCGCAATAAAGACTGAGAACGGCCGGGCAGGATGAGGATTTCCTGACTGGGACCAACGAAAAAGGACAGATCACCCTCTTTTTTTTATGATATTCCACTCTGTGTGTTTAATTTATTCACCTCGATGATCCTCTTGACTGATCTGGTAACTGTTAGAAGCGGCTGTGACAGCCTGGAAACATTACTATGATTTCCTGAGTTTGAGATTTGCTGCTCTCCCTCCCCCCCAACCCCCCTCCTTCTCCAAACTCAGGAAAAGTCAATACAATCGCACTTCATTTTTCCTTCATGTGCACTTGGAAGTCCTGGGAGCAGCAAGAGCAGCGGCAGCAGCAAGAATGAACTGCAAGGAGGAAAATGACAACTGCACTGACGGCGGCAGGAGCAACACCAAGAAGATGCTGAAATGCGTGGTGGTTGGGGATGGTGCAGTGGGGAAAACCTGCCTGCTGATGAGCTATGCCAATGATGCCTTCCCAGAGGAGTACGTCCCCACTGTGTTTGACCACTATGCAGGTAAGAAAGTGCTTTAAAAGAGATTTCGTTGGGAGCTGCAGGACAGCCAGGTGGGAGGTGAAGGAAGCTGGAGGAGAGGACAGTTCAAAAGGGATGCACGGGTTACTTCTTGTCCGGGAATGTCATTCAGGCCTGGGTGGTTGCCAGGCAGCTTAGATGGCAGCTCATAAAACTGGGGCAATGCAGGATTTATTCAGAGAACTTAGTTGTTTGCTTCTGATTTTTGTCTTGTTTTTGGCAAGTAAGAGGCATTAGGGCTGCAGTTAACACTGTCCACTGGGTTTTGGGACAACAAATGTAATTCAGCCTCTATCAATTTGTATTCTTGGTTAGTTTTTGAAGTTCTGAGCTTTGCAGTCTGCAGTTAGGAGCACTATATATCTATACATATATATATAGATAGATACTATCACAATCTTGTCCCTCTTGGCAAATGTTGCATAAATTACAATACTTATGTCCTATTTAAGGAGTAATCTTTGAGGATATATCCAGTTTAAGGAGTGATCTTTGAGAAAACCAGCATAGTGTCTTTCCAACCTGTCAGTATATAGCTCTCCTTTCAGAGACATTTGTTACTCCATCTATAAATAGACTTTAATACTACAGCTTGGTGGTAGTGAAAAGCAGAAGAGGTGACTGATTTGAATCCTTCATATTAGGGGAATTTGCAGTATAAGAAAAAAACACAAACATAATCAAAATCATCAATTATATTCACTGCATTGCTGTGCAGAACAGACCCACAGATTAAGTACAATACTCACAGGCCTCTTTCTGTAGCAATTACTGACTTTATCCAGCTGTGTCCAAAGTTATCACGCAGATGTTTCATAGGCTAAAACTGGTGTTCAAACATCTGCTTAAATGTTACTATCCCAAATTCGGCTGTTTTTCTTCTCACAGTGCTCCTTTAGCTTACAGGGTTTTTTTTATGAGATCCCTGACACACAGATTCTAGAAGCACTGCAAAACTCAGTGCTTATCTTGCAGCAACAGTTGGAGTTTCCCTCATTCTCTCCCCACCTCCTGAAAAACTGAATTTTCATGGCGTGGCTTATCATAGATTTGATATTCTGTAATGGGAAAAAATCCCTGTTTGCATTCTGGCTCCATGTCAGGTTTAGCAGATGAACTGGCCAAACAAAGCTGTGTAATTGCAGAATCTGATCCATGGAAATGTGAAGACCTTTTCCTCCACAAGAGTGGGCAGTGTCTCTTCTAATGCAAGCAGCTCTCTCTTTTCTCTGCCCTTCCCACCAGAGAGATTGAGTGATCACTTCAGAAAAAAACATTTCCACAGACAAGATATACGACAGAATATTGCCTGTTGGAAATATCTGCTTCCATGAGCCAAAATCCCTAAGGGCTGCCTTGTATTGCAACAGCACCCACTTTCCCATGATAACTTCAGATCTGCTCATCCCTTACAAAATCCTGATCCCAGCACCCACTGCCCTTCTCCCACTCTCCTCCATGCCCTGCAAATACTTCTGCCTATGGAAAAGCCATCCAATAGCTGGTGCTAGAACACGTGGGCATCAGTCTTGGTGGTTTTGGTGTGCGCCTGGGGGCTGTGCACACACAAGGGCAGTGACCCCAGCCAGGCAGGCTGGCACTGGTGGGGGCTCCACTCTGAGTTTCTCCTCCCTAACCAGCCACAGGTGACTTGCGTTGAATCCCTTTCCTCTGTCAGAAGTGTTGGAAGTTGCCAGTGGGCTCAAAAGTTACTGAGGCATACGGGGGCTGAGAGAAGGACAGGAAGATGGAGCAGCATAATCCTGATTTCCTTGGGGTGAAAGGAGTATGCAGGCGCCTTTAAATCAAGCCTCATTTTCAGTGTTTGAAACATTAGCCTTTAAAATGTCTCCAGCTATTTTTATCTGCCTTCTTAACTACTATAACACATAAATATAAAAGTATTTTCAATGAGAAAACTCATAAAGATAAGGGGGAAAATAGGTCTGTATATTAACATGCTGTTCTGAGACAATCCCTGTCCAGCAGCAGCGGTCAAAACTAACATTGATCACAAGTGGAATTTCAGGTTTTTGGGGAATCCCATCATTTATTAAACCCATTTCACTACAAAATTGCACACAGAGTCGAGCAGTAGGAATTACTTCCCATGTAATATTTTTATGAGTGGGAAAAAAATCCCCCTCATAAAAATATTACATGGCATAAAGTATACCACAGCCTATTTAAAATACTGTGGGTATTGAGTGAGCAAAGAACTCACTTGGGGGAACCTCACTCCTGAGCTTAGAGTTTTTAGGATCTTCCACTGGATTTTCCACATCCATCTGTGTGGCAGCCCCTGGTGAAGAGGAGAGGTGGCACAGCAGTACCATGGTCACAGAGGTACCATGGGCATGGTGACAGCACGGGCAGCACAGCACATGGGGAAAGCTGCATTCATGGACAGATCCTGAAGGGTGTAGGAGACTCCGGAAAATCAAATTTGAATTTACCCCAGGGAACTGGTTTGTCTACCCCTGTCCTTGCCATTGCTGAAACCAATTGTTTCAGTTTTCCTAAACAAGCTGAGAACATCAGATTAAATGGTTCATTTATGCACTGGAAATGCTCAAAAGCAAGTAATTGCTGCAGATTTTTGCAGAGCTTCACTTTCCATGGAAGGTTTTCCACCCAGGTGTTATTACCAGCAGTGGTGTGGTAGCAAGGCTTCCTCTTGCCTCACCAGGTCACAGCCTGGTTGTGACTCCCAGGGCATTTATCAACTTACTTCTTTCTAATGGAAAATGTAGGGAGTGGGGAGGGGAAGCATTAAAACCCAAGGATTCCAGTGGTGATCTCAGAGCAGTTTCTCACTGCCACGACTCCAGCGACTCGGGGGAGACAGTGATGTTCTCCAGCCCAGCTTTGGGAAGAGCTCCAGCTGCACCAGTGCCGTGGCCAAGGCGTTAACTGTTCATGGCCCTGAACACCAGCTCTGTGCGCTTGCCCTGCTGCATCCCATCTCCTTGGCTCCTGCAGCTGAAGCAGGTGGACATGGCGACAGGAGTGGTCCAGAGGAAGCAAACAGCTGAGTTCCTGCAGTATTAGATCTGCACCATGCTTATTCAGTGCCTTTCACATGAAAGAGCTTGAAACCACTTTGTAAAAGTTGGGCCCAACCTGCCTCTAAGAAAATCAAAGGCAGTAGCTGAATGTGACCCGGGGAAGGAGCAGATATTCCTGCAGATAACTCACACAGCATTTACGACTTCTATGCAGCAGTGCCTGACATGAAAAGCTCTTGGTGGCTCACCATGTGTGCACCTGCACTCTACAAAAGTCCAGACCAGTTATTAGCTCCACACGAGTAATACTCTGCCACAGATTTCACCCACAGTCTAAAAAATTGAATTTCTTCAGGGCCTGTTGCCAGAGTTGGGATGTGACGGGTGTAGAGTAGGATCAGAGCAATGCCAGACAGATGGGGAGGGCAATTTTGTTACTTGGATATGAAAACGGTCTCTTTCATTGGATGCAAGGAATTTTATGAGTCTGGTTATTTCTCAAGGCATTTTGAAGAGGTTTTGCTGGAGGCCAAAGCCCTGAGTAGCTCTCCTTGCTTTGGTGAATTTCCAAGTCCCGCACTGGAAGTGTTTAGCCACAAGGCAAATGGCTGTTTCTAGGGCAGGCTCACCAAAGTGCAATCCCAGGGACAAACAGGATATTGCTGGCAATAATTGTAACAATAGTGACTGTTTGGATAGTGACTAGATGCTTTAACATGCTGGTTCCACTCCGTCTTTTGAACATCAAATGCTGGTTTTCTGTGAGCAAAGGTCTCTCAGCCAGGGTGACTTGTATTGTGCCTAGCTATGTGAGGTTACAAATGTTTATTTAGGGCTGAGGTTGGACCAACAGAAAAACTCAATTCAACAACCAGCAGAGTTGGTTTAATAGTACCAAAGTTAGCTGGCTTGTTCTGTGAAATACAGAATAAAAATGTGTGTTATTACTTAGGAAGCCACTGAGCATCCCATTTTATATTCATGAAGCCTAAAAACAGCAATTTTGAGCATGAAATTTATTTGTCCTGAACTTTATATTCAGGCTTCCTGGAGAGGTGATCAATGCCCCAAGGCTGTCATTGTTTCATAGGTACTTGTATAATGCCCTTAATGACGTTCTGTGAGTTTTGGTCAGCCCTGAAATGGTGGAACAGTTGGACTAGATAATCACTGTAGGCCCCATCCAACTGAAACTACTCAATTCCATTCTATTCTATTCTATTCCAAAAGTGCATTTCTTGCAAGTAAAAAAAACCCCTCTCCATGTTTAAGGAAGCAGTGACGTTGGCATGCAGCTAATTTGGCCCACTGTGCAGACAAGGGTGATTGGATTCATTAGATGGCTGAAGTCTGAGAAGAAGAGGGTTGTGAGTCTTAAATTCAACTCTAGTTCAGGCATAGTACAGAGATGAATACCATACAGCTTTAGGAGCCAAAGTTGCATCTTTGATAAATGAGAGAGGTCAGTTCCTCCAAAGGAGAACTGCAAAGCATCTGCAAAAAGTAGATGGGGTAAGTAAATATGTCCCTCCCTCCCCTCATGTGTTGGCACAAACTGGTGAACGTTTATAAATAGTGAACCCATTTGAAAAAAATTAGCATTGGCATGTGATCAGCTAATTAATAGCATACAGAATAGCTCAGCCCTGACTGGTGTCTGTAAATTAAAAGCAATATAGAAGAAGAGAGACATAACTTACTGTTAGGAGACGTATTTTTTGTTCTTCAGTGATGATTCAATGTAATCTGTCTGACTTTGCACTGAAGTGGGCTGGAGCATCACCAGCCTCACAGAGCAGTGATCCCAACCTTGCTGGCCAGACAAGCTATGCACGAAGGGAGAGTCTCCTGCTGTGGCATTTTTGGTAGCACAGAAGCAGTGCTACTGCTCTTGCCCAGAGCAGGCAGCTTGTACCTGTGCAAGTCCACAAATCTGTTATATCCTGCCTGTATGTCACAGCACTGACCCAAATCCCTCTTCCTCGTGTCCTCCCATGAAAGAAAGGAGTTGGAAGTGGGCTGTCAGTGATGCTGGGGCTGCCCATGGCTGGTTGCTCTCTGTCCTGGGGCAGGCAGGAGCACCCAGGGGAGACAGGGCAAGCACCAGGATGCTCTGCCTTGCCGCCTCTCCCCAAGGGACAGTCAACACCATCCAAGACATGATAGAAATCCCAAATTTCTCCATCTACAGGCATGAGAGCACATCTGTCCACACTTCTGGTGGGTTAGCCATTTTTCATTGATTGCTAATGCACACTGCTTTCAAGCCAACCCTGCTTGCCATGGCGTGTAAGTGATAACTTAACTCCATGACCATCACTGTTTTTTCCCTGTTGAAACTCTGACAGGAAGAGACTGCCCAAGTAGATCTGCAATTTCTGCACGAGTGCTGCCGTGGGAGTCTTCACACTGCCACATTCTTGAGACAGTTGTCTCCTATAAACAGTCTTGGTAGCGCATTAGAGAAACTCTTCATACAATGTTTGGGGTCATTAAACTCAAATAGATATAAATAGCACTGAAAGAGAGCTGTGATGTTTATTCGCATGGATATTTGCAGTGTGGTTTTTTTTTCCTTTTAATGTTCATCCAATTTTGATCACATCGATTTGAACTTGATCCTTGAGACCAGAAGCACTGACTCTTTTAAGATCTGGCTCTTTAATCTGGCAGCCACTAAACAGATATGTTCATTTTGCCTCTCAAGAGCTGAAGAGATTTCTCTGCCAATCTCTCTGGTATCATCCAGGGAGAGATTTTTTATTGAGACCAAGGATCTCAATAAAACATTCAAGGTAAGACAACACAACATAAACACACCAGTGCAATTCAAATGTTTTCATGGCTGGATTTTTTGAAGATGAATTTTACAGAACCACTAATTCTCAGTCTCCCCACAGAAGGTTTAATTCTGTCCTGAGTCATACAAGTCAGAGGTGATGTACTGATCCTCAGGCTTTTTCACATCCAGGAAGCCTGAACAGTATTTTTCCCGAAAAGATGCCTTTTGCCTGAATCACCATGGTTATTCCACGCTCATTTGAGAGGCTCCACATACACCCCCAAGCATCTTAGGGCCTTTTCCTTCTGAAGGTGTTTTCAGTATGCAAAGACCCGAGATAACTATCGCCGCTATCTCTTCCTCACACACATCCCTGTATTGTCCTGCCTCTGCACAATCCACTTGAAGCCCATGGAGACAGAGGTGTGTGCTTTGGGTTTCTGTTTCTCAGGGCAGATGGTTTCTGCAGCAGTGCTCTGAGCCTGTGGTGACAAAGTCCCCACTGTCCCCTGCCCCTACAGCTGTGAATGGGGATGAGCCTGCAGCACCTGAGCCGCTTCTTACCTTTGCCTCTGGCTGTGTCATGCAGCTTCTCTTAGTACTGCTGCTGCCCCTGGTTTGGTTTTACTTTGACTTTATGCTCCAGAGAGGCCCAGACAAGCTCTGCACCAATCCCACACCCACCTGCATCTTGCTGGTGAGCCAGGACTCAGCTGACAGCCCGGGAGCTGCAGCAGCCCAACAGAGAGAACTGATTTCTCCAGCCCACGTCGGCACCCAGTGGATGTCCTTGTGCTTCAAGCACAGCAGGGGACAACACTGCACCATGAATGACACTGGCAGGCTGAAAACTGGGTGTAGAGAATAAGCAAAGTACAGCGCACATCACGAAGGATAGTGCCAGGAATTAGAGGAGTAGATGGAGCAGCCATGTTGCTTTATCCAGACTTATCCAGCCTAAATTCCACCTAAGCCGCGCTGTCTACTCTTTTGTATCAGATATGTGGTGCTTGAAGGGCAAGAGGAATCACAAAGAATACTGAACAAGGAGTTAGACCATTTGAATATGTGTTGGTGGTTTGGATGTAGAATGATGGGATTTTTCTTAAGGTCAGCTACAGGCCTGAGGGAATGGATTGGAAAGATGGAAAAGTCAAATGGCTTAAAAAGAAATATTTCTTTGCATGGTATGTGATTAACCCAGGGAACTTAACACTTTATAAAAGTTCTTGAGGACAAAATTTTAACAAGGTTTGCAAAAAAAGTGGGTTGAACCATGTATCAGGGAGATTGAGTGCTATCATAAGCTAAAGAAAAAGACTTCCGCAAGAAATGAGCTGGCACAACCTTGATTTAGAGTTCAAGACAACACTTAAATTGGCCCGGTGAATGGCAAATTATGTTAAAGCTGTTCACTGCTGTGTCAGAGATGACGACACCAGGCTGTGAGTTTGGCCCAACCCAGCACCTCATGCCCAGGGCTTTAGAAAATAACTTTGGTGTGATTCTTCTGAGACATGGATAGGCAGATTTTGAACTTCTGCTTACCGAGCAATGCAGTGCTGCAAAGAGACATGAAGGGATTTGAAAAAGTTACTCTTCTCCACTACTCCAAGATAGTCAGGCCTAGTCTTTCCCTCCCCTTGTAATCTGCGTATCATTGCAGGAGGTGACATCAGCTGAGAACACCAAAACTGAAACTGTGGCCTCTGGCCCCAGAAGGACAATCTCTACATCTTGAACTTAATCACATCCACTATCTCAAAATCAATAACTGACTCAGTACATGTGGCCAAACAACCCACATGAGGGGACAAAGCCACTTTAGGGTGGTCCCAGACCAGGCAGCCGAGCAGATGCTTCACAGCAGAAGATGCTCCACATGTAGGAAGGAAAAACAAAAATTCAGCAAAGAAGTCTGAGAAATGAAATTCCTAGACATGTAAAAACTTTGTTTCTGCCAGATGTGGCAGTGTTTTCACTAATCATTGTTTCATCATTGCAATGGCTTAGTTACTGATCAAGTCAATGCTAAATACCTCCACTAAAATTTGCTTCTCATTTTCTGCTCTCTTGATAAACTTGACACTTTGGTGTCTGCACTAGTGATACACATCGTGACTGCTCTGCATCACCAAGTAGATTTTGCCGTGCAGGCAGTGCCTTTCCTATGTTCTAACTTTCCAGTTGTTATGGCCAGACCTATTGACATCATGAAAATGGCAAGGGATGAGGAAGAGCAAACATATTTCCTTCAATTGTTCTGTTCAGACAAAGTCATTAAACAGTAATGACATCTCCTGTCAAATTATTATTTGTCTTTGCAATGAAAAAATACCAGTTATTCTATTTCTCATCTGCTTTTAAGAGTGACCATTTGCCATTCTCCGCTTATATTGTCCTTGTACCTCGAGCTATGGGTCTTCCACCTAAGTTAGGGAATATGTTACTAAACAATGAAAGTTTTACAAATTGTCACCCAATGTTTTATGCCAAGGGGGAGTGAATTAATGAATTCTAAACACGATTATTGAACTAGTATTCATCTCCCTTTTCCCCCCAAATAATACCTGGGAAAATGAGTTTTAAAGTAATGTCTAATAATTAAAAGATTACAAAAAAAGTTGATTTACCTTATTTAATATCTGGCATCATTTGCATTCAACATGAGAGGTCTCCTCCCTTCATAGATTTAAGGCCAAGATCAAAACCCTCTTCTTAAATGGGAAGTTATATCTGAGGCAAGATGGCTTGGAAGGGTCCTGGGGGACACAGTCACTTGCTGGGAGTTGTCCCCTAGCTAATCCTCATAGCCAAAGTGGTGTTTGGGGTCCCAGGGAAGGGGAAGGCATGAAAGACCATGACAGGCTGTTATTTCAGTGCTCCAGACTCAGTGTGTGTCCAGCTGAGCAGCAAAACCAGCAGTGGGGTTGCCCCAGGGTTGCCTTTTTACCTCGGGAACTGGCACAGCAATGAATCCATAAATACGCCAACCACCCTCAGGGGAAGAAGAGGCTGGAAAAAAACTTTCACTGACAGGAGAAGCACTGGGGGAAAAAAAAAAACAGAACAAAACTCCCAAAGGAAGGAGATGGACAGCTGTAAAAATATTCCCAAGCACAGTGGCAGAGGAGGCACAGTCAGGAGGGTGATGGCATTGGAGCAAGAGGGAAGAAGCAGCACAGTACTGTACCAGCATCCTCACTCCTAGTTCAGAACAGTGTGCAAGTGTCTCGTGGAGACAGCAATCCCAGGGATGAGCACAGTAGCCAGCACTTAGGCACCTGAAAGAGTTAAAGAGGGCTGTGCAGAGGGGCTGGACAGAAAGGTCCTGCCACAGTGCAGGAGGATGCCTGAGATGAGTCACTAAAACTGCTTTCCAACCCCTGCAAACAGAGGCCACGTCTCTTTATGAAGACTCTCTGGCACTGACTCCAGCTATAACTTTGAAGTAATGGCATTAACAGTGTCTGCTCATGCTCGGCTTTCTGCAGCCTTTAAGGAAAAGCACAGCTTCAGCAATGAGTGGGAAAGCATACATGTTCAAACATAACATTAATTTCTATCCCCTGGGACATGGGACCAAAAGAGCATCTATTTGCAATAATATGCTGCTTTGCTGAGAACAGACTTTAAGGAAAATCCCATAAGGTTGGAAAATGTGTTTCAAGTTCACAAACTGTCTCATGCGCCGTCTTCAGAGCTGGCAGCCATCCAGGTGCTGTGTCCTCACAGGCCAGACCCTCCCCATCTAGGACACACATGGTTTCTGAGCAATCTCCCCAGTTCCATTTCAGAGCTGGATTTCTCCAATAACTAGGTATAAAGTCAACACCTATGCCTAATTTGGGGAGCCCAGTTGCTGACGTCCCTGTCCACAAGCAGCAGAAATGCAGAGACTTGCTTTTTTATTTACAATTTGAGGCATTTCCACCAGGGAATCTCTGAGAAGTTTGAGCTCTGGCACAAACTCACACTGAAAATGCCTCCTGAGACCATCTATTTTATGCTGTCTATATCAAGCAATGGCTTGTGGCAGTAATGCGCAGGACTTCATGTTGTCCATTCCAGCTGGGACAAGAGCACTGCTAGTGACACTTTGGGCTGTATGATCCTGCTTCCCAAATGGCTCCACATGGACGCACAAACCTCACTGAGGGCTCGTGATGTAATTGCATATAAATCACAAAATAGCTCTAGCGAGCTGTTTTGAAACTGCATCTTTATTTTTGTCTAGTTATAGCTACACATAAACCTTCTCAGCTGTATCAAGAACACAAAGGAAACTGTAGAAATGCTTGTAGTTTCTGTCTAGTTTGAGCCCATTTTTGGTCTTTGACAACTTGCCATCAAAACTTTCAGCAAATGTATGAACAACTTCTAGGAGGCCATTAGGATGCTGTTATTTAAGGTCCTGGGAAGACTCTTTACCTCCACGGTGCAGCTCTACTTTGTTCTGGGTAGACAGTAATGTGACCAGTGAATTGCAAAAATCCAGCACAGTTCCCTTCATCTCATTACCTCCTAGTTACTGCTCAGGATATTTTAAGCCAGTTCCAGGAATACTAGGGAGCAGCAGCTCTCATTAAAAAAAAAATATATATATGTGAAGTACAGCTTTAAAAAAATAATTTGCCAGGAATATCAGCCATGAAAACAGGATCAATCTCAACATTTAAAGAGGAGTTCATACTCAAAATAATTCAGCTAATCTGCCAGAGACCAAGCCTTATGGATGAAGTCCAAATTAGCTGAGCCAGTTCATGATATCATTAAAATGGAGAATTTTCCTTGCCACGCATAGAAATAGTCTCTTGTGGGTTGTGCCACTTGAAGATCTTCTGGGCATTTACCTAAACCATTTGTTTTGGTTCAAGTCCAGAGGGGTGAGGTTGCTGTGGTTCTTTTATTTTAATATTTTAGAGTGTTAAATGCATTTTCTCCCTTGAGTGTCCCTCATGGGAAACTGCTAAAATGGTGAAGTTATTCATTCTTCCATTATTTGAATCACATTGCCCAATTTATTTCCTTTCCTGTAAAGAGCTCCTTGTAGCAATATCATAAGTCCCTCCTGATGCTTCCAAGGAAGGAAGAAGCAACGGGGAGTGTGAATACAAGATGAGGTCCCAAATCTGAAGTAGTGCTTGACAAAGGAAATCTGTGCCAAGATAATGGGGGAACAGCAATAACTTGTGTTCTCTCCATATGGTGCTTCCAACTGGGTTCCTCTCCCCCTGCCTTCTATTTAAACGCATGAACGTGAGAGATTAGGAAAAGAAAAATAATAATACAAGTCTTGCAACGATTTGCAAGGAAAACAGTATTTTGAGACTATGTCCAACAGGGTGGAAAATCCTGAAGACACAGGGGAGTCTTGTCCCTGGCCAAATGCATTCATAGTATATCTTGGTGAGATGCATGAGATAATTCTTACAAAAATCTTCTGACTAGAAAGCACCCTGTATTTTCCATCACATAAAGTCTTTCCAGGTCCTGATCCCCTTTTTGCTGCTCCCTCAAGCTTTCAGAAAGAGTAGCCACATTTCCTTTTCTTGGTATTTATTTTCCACGCTGCTTCTTTTCTCATGAGCAGGGTCTTTCCATCTAAAATGTTAAAGAAAAAGAAAGAGAAATTGTCTTCCCAAAGCTCTCCTGTGTACAGCATAGGCCATGGAGCTGGCCAGAACCAGCTATGGATCCTGCAGAGCCACCTCTGAGCCATCTGGGTCCCAAACCAAACCACAGACATTGCACACATAGCGGCTGCCCCACACGCCCTGGGTGATAATTATTACCAGGATCTCTTCTGATTCCTTCTTGCACTGCTGAGCTGGCCAGGGCCAAGGGCATGAGAGCAGATGTTCTTCCTCCTGACAGATGTCAGCTCTGCCCCATGGAAAATGTCATCTGAGATGAGTGAGAACCAGCAAGCAGCCAGGCAGGGCTTTGCGGGGTGGTGGTGGTGGGACCACCCCACGGTGACCACTGTCCCTTCCAGCAGCCACCTCTTTCCTGGCAAAGCCCTGCCACAGCATTCCATAAAAATATTACCTCAGCGTTGCCTCTTGTGTGTAAGCCAGAGAAGGTCAAACGAGCCAAGGAGATGCATGAGAACCAAAAAATGCCCAAGTAAAAATGAGAGAAGAAGTGGCGAAGTGTGGGAAAGAAATGTACATCCTCAGAGGATGGAGGGGAAAGGTATATTTAAGAGCAGACAGTCCAGAAAAGGTCCATAAATCACAAAAGAAGTGATTTGTAACAACTATGTTTTGGGGGATGTGACTCATAGTTTTGAACTTTTGGGGTTAGCAAAAGTTCTGGCCAGAGCATTTTCATGAACTGTCCCACCAAGAGAAAATGCTGATTCACGAAAGCTGAAGCATTTTTTAAATACTTGAAAGGACAAATTCTTGAGGTCCGGGGCCCTCTGGTTATTTCTGACAGTGCAGCAAAAAAGGCCCAAATTGAAAACATAATATCTGAAGGTTTTGTTTTCATTCCATTGTAAAATGAAAACAAATTGTAAAACCTCAGAAGTTGTCGCAAAGCTGAATTATCATCCCCCTGGCCAGTTCTAGTTGGTTGCTGTTATTATCCTTTTTACAGTTACTGTATTGCAATCATTATTATCCAAAGGCAGGCTTCCTCTAAATGAAATATTTGCGCAGCAAAGACAAAGATTTCCAAGGAAAATTCTTCAAATAGCATGAGTTCAGGTGTGGTTTTGGGCTCTCTCAATTAGAAGAGCTGCAGTGGCTGCAGGGAGAGGTTGCCAATCCTCACAAGCCTTGGCAAACCTGATGGCAGAACCAGGCAAGTGCTTGAGAGAAAGGAAAACAGTCTTTGGGCTGAGTGTTGCTCATTGCGTCTTCACTCTCTCTGGTACAGGCTGCTGCAGAGGGGTTTTTCCTCTTCTCTTTTGATTGCTTCTGTCATCATGTAAGTGTCCAATAAATCCACATTTCCGATTTATAAGATGATATATGTTTGATTCCCAGAAGAAGGAAGTTACCCCAAACACTCTCAAAGGTTTTCAAGGGACACCTTCCCTCTGCCAGACACAATCTTGCTCCAGTGAGTGGTCCCCAAAGTTAGTGACACTAGAACAAGGACTTAGCTGTGATGCCCAATGGACATGGAGGGAGGTGTCTGTGGCCACATTCTAGCAATGCTGCTTGTAAATTACGGAGGAAGTATAAAGTGAAGGACCTGACTGGGAGTTCATTCTGCATTCACTTAGGAAGAACACCATTAAAGTTAGGGGAAATGGGTTCTGTGCAATCAGTTCAGTTGAAATTCAACCTATAGTCCCATTTCTGTCACGTCACCTCCAGGATCCCTCCCATATTTCTGTTGTCTGTCGTGTTAACAAACCAAGGCACTGCTGTTTGATGGGAGGGATTCATGCCATAAACCTAGAGCTAAAACAGTCAGTCCTCCCCAGGAGCTTCTCCAGGGAGGGCTCAAAATCCTGTCACAATTATGAATTACATCTGACCTAAGGAAGTTCATTTGGGGTGTCTGAGGACCACTGAATATCAGATTTCCTATACGGGCAACCCTTTTGAATGTGCTCCTGCTGTGAGCTGTCAGGCAAGAAATAAAACAGGGACAACAGAAGTAGTGAGAAGTCGCTACTGACGGTGCCTAATGGATTTTCTTCATTAGAAGAGCTGGAAGCACAACCTGAAAGAGACTGGTTTCCTTTCCCAGTCAGCATGGTGGGTGTGGGTGCCTAAAATTAGATATAGCCTCTATTAGTTGTAAATATTTATGCCTGTTGCCATAATAAATGGCTTTTAGTCTGACGATCTTCAGTGTGAAGAAATTGTGGTAAATACATTTTCAGATCGAAAAAGGAAGAAGCAATAGATTTTTAGGCAATCCTTTTCAAGGCTGGCTATGCTCACACAAGACTTGGGTTCATATGGTTTTGGAAGGCTCATAGAGTTGGGGCCAAGCAAATCTAAGTCAGGAAACCCTTGAAGTGAAGGAATGTGAGATATACAATAAAAAGACAAATGAGTAAAATAAGAAAAAGAAGCAGGTATTTTAATTAATGCAATTCTGTGCAAAATTCTAAGCTCACAAGGAATCAGAATAAAGATATTTATGACACATAGTAGATAATTTCTCAAGAAGGAAGTATCATTTTTCCCCTTATGTATTTACAGAACATGCAGGGAAATGTTCATATATTAATAATTCTATGCTTTATTTTTGTCAAAGAATTAAATTACAAAGAAGCCATATGTTTGGGGATTTTTTTTCCTGAATTTTGTTCTTTGTTGTAATTATTTGTATAAACAATTAGAGAAGTAACTGTAGTCAGGGAATTTTCCCCCAAATCATTTCACAGATGCCTCTTGCTAAACAAAGACAACAGTTCCAATGTCCCTCTCTATTTCACAGATGCAATCCCTGTTAATTACAGGGCTCATTAATGAGCTTTATTTCTCTCCATGTTTTGTAATAATCAAAGGAATAAGAGGTTGATCAGCAGGGGAATACAGATGCCATTTCTCCAGTCCTGGAAAATCTCCCATGTACCTGCTCAGAGAAGAGCAACCCCACCAAAATCCTTGTACGGGCCAGAGTTCACCAGCAACAATAGGAGAGAACAGTAACAGGAACCAGAAAGTCAGGGCAGATCAGGCAAAATAAACACCAACTTCAAAAAATGTGCGGAGCCCAGAAGGAAACTGGACTTTGGCATTCACACTGTGCAATGGAGTCTTTCCCAGGGTAGAAAAATATGTAGTTGGCTGGAAAAGTTTTCTCTCTTGCCTGCACACCTCAGGCCATGGCCAGATGTGAGAGAATGAAAAACATATCTATCTCTTATGGAAAATTAGGGCAGGGTTTTTGAAGCTACCTTGTAGAGCTGAAGATCCCATTCAAACTCAACATGGAAACAGGCTTCTTGGGTTCCTTGAGAAATCCTCTCCCCTCATTTTGACTTTTCCAAGATGTTCAAATCCCCTCATTCAGCTTCCTGAGCTGCTGAAGGTTCCCAGCTCCTCCATGGCCAAGAGTCCTGTCACAGACATCAGGTTCCTCCCTGCAGACAGCGAGCTCACCCTCAGCACCCACTGCATTAGTTTATAGAATGGCTTATTTGGGTGGTTGTTAAACCCTTGGCTATGGAAATACAAGTGCTCAGCGGGAGTCTCAGAGACTTTGGGAGCTGTAGCAGAGGATGTTTGACATCACAATTTCTTTATTCACCCAGTTGGAGGGAAGGCCACAAATTCCCTTAGCTCAGCAAAAATACAGAGTAACTGGGAGATGATCACTGACACAGGGAGTGCAATGGATATGCTCCAGATGTCTCTTTAACATCTGCTGGGATTTATATTCACCCATTGGCAGATGGGAAACCTCAGTTCTGGGGGAAAAAAGAAAAATCTATGGGCTGAGTTTATAGTAAGGTAGCCAAGACTAGAACTTCTAGTGGTTTGTTTGTCATCTAGCTATTTCTACAAATACCTCCCTCTGCCCTCTTGGACACCAGGGTGTGTATTTCCCAGACTTGTAGCTGTCTTAAAAGAAAATGGATCTTATACCAAGAAGAAGTGAGGCTGTGGAGATCAATATGTCTGAGGAACAGGGGTGGGAAAAACTCCAGAGAAAAATGTTCAAGAGGGAAAGCATATTTGCTAGAAAAAATCCTCTGCAGTTTGCCATCATCCACGTAGCCTTGGGTGAAAAAAGAGCTTTTTTGGAGTCAGAAAACATAGGCAAACATGGCAGCACAGGCTGTGGTTCTGAGTTCAAAAGGATACAGCCCTTGTTTCACCTTGTAATTACAAAGTGAACAGAATGTTATAAGGATGAAATTACTCATAGGATTGAGTTAATTTGTCCCTGGTGCGTTCCTGTGATTACAGGAAGATATAATTTTTCCATAACTCACCCCCAGCTTACTTTAGCCCTGGTTTTCTGGACACCATTCCATCACTGGCCAGGTAGATATAACCTGAGGGGTGTCTGACCTCCTCCATCCCTTTGTTAAATGTCAGGGAGCCCACTCAGACACCCCAGGCTGCCTTATGAACACACCAGCAACAATCTAGCATTTTAACCAAAGGGGATGACAGAAAAGAGATATACAGGGGTTCATTTCCTGACATTTTTCTCATCCTAATTTCTCCAGAGGGTCTCGGCAATGGTCAATCCATTTTTAATTTGAGAATCTGCTCCTAACTCAAAGTCCAAAGATCCTGTGTGTACAGAGGAATGTTGCTGTTCTGAGAGGGCAGAGTTTTTTGAGAAACCCCTTTGTTTTGAAATCCTCTTAAAACCAAACCAAACCAGTTTCTTAGTGGTCCTCAGTGGTGCCGTATAAACAAGATTTAATTCTCATATCTTTGCCATTTGCTCACTGGTTTCCCCACTGAAATGGCACCAGCTGGCCATTATTATTTCACACTCCAGAGGGTTCAAATGTTCATGAGCTCTCCGATTCTGGGAGCTCTCATTACCAAGAGCAAGAAAGGTTTCTGGGCTGTTTGGTCAAAAAACACACTTCATATATGAGCCCGGCATAATAATGCATACACTGCCTAATGTCAAGCAGGCGCACTATTACACACTATTGAATGCTTAAAAACAAAATGAACCACTGTTATTTTAGATGATCTTGATCATTAAAGCCCTGCGGGCAGCAGGCATCACAGCAGTTAATAGTAACAGTATTTAACATCAAGGAGTAGGATGTATTAAGCAAACATTAAGTTCAACCCATAAGCAGTCTCTAGTATAAGCACAGCAATACATAAAAGCAGGTTTGTGTCAATACTCACATTTTATTTGGAGGGAGATGCTGCCTTGGGAGGGTCACACAGCTGCAGGGCAGGAATCGTGGCCAAATCATCTGTGTCATGGACCAAAGCCTTGCCCACAGCCCGCCCCGCCTGCCCCCGCCATGTGCACAGAAGTTGCTCCTGCCTTTATTTTTCCCCTGGAAGAGCTCGAGGTTTAAGCCCTGTTTGCTTTGCCAAAACAGTTCCCAGACGGCCATCACATTGTGATTTCTTTTTTGTTTCAGTGTCTGTTCATAGACAGGGAGTGGAATCACTCTGCTGCAGGCGATGTTCTCGTTGGCATGGCCAGGACGGGGATTTCACCCCATGCCCCAAAGCCTTTCCATCTGAGCAGCCAGGCTTTGCCTTTGCTGCCCTTCATGCTGTTTCTCCCAGCATTGCTGAGTCCATAGCCACATGAGTGATGTTGGAGATCACTGAACTTTGCCCTGAGGGGAGCAGCAGAAACACAGGGCGAGGGACCATGAACCACAGCAAGTTCTTGTGCTTTCTGCCACAAAACCTCCCTCCCCGTCTTCATTCAGCCCCTGTGCAGGTGTAATTACATGTTTGCCGCCATGCATGGCAAGGACAGTCCTTCCCATCAGCATGTTTACACTCGTCTGGGCTTAAACACTCATTAAAGATAAGCACACACTTGCGTGTTCTGCTGAAAAAAAAAACAGAATGAGGAAAGTCGGAATTACGCAATATGGAAAGAATACTCTCCATTTATTAAGCGTGTCTTGACAGTACATAAAAAAACATTCTGGAGCTTTCTTCTGGGCCAAATATTTCTCCCACTTCATACCATAGGTATGCTCCAATTGTGCTGGGAGCAGAATGGCAATATTATGACTCACTCCATATTGTAGGCTGGAAGCACCATATTTTGTTCCAGAATGAAATAGATCGTAGGCATAAGATTTAAAAGGCAGCTTTTTGTAAACTCTGCTCCAGAGTGTTCTGGAGCATGTTTTGATCAGTTGCACCATCCAGTCCCTCTCCAACTACAGCCCTGGCTGTGCTTACTTCTAAATTTACAACTGTGCTGGGAATATAGTGTGTCCAAATTACCTTACAGTGGCGAGTGCGGGAGTTAAATGAATTTTTTGTGTTTCTTTCCAGAGCAACCCTCACGGCAGTAATTGCTGCCACACATTTTTGCCATCAATTCAGCATTGTGACTGTGCTGAAGCACTCAGGCACAGATGAAATGATACTGCTCTTGCATCTCATAAGGGCCTACTAAAATGATCCAAATCTTTTTGTCTACCAGCCTATAGGGAGTGAGGATGATCATTGTCCTGCTTTGGTTTTGCATAAATTATACAGGATTAGCCCCCCCAGACCAGCACGGGTTGAAGGTTTAGATTTAAGTTTTCTTTGGTAGGGTGGAAGCAAAAAATAGTTTAATTCCTGGTATGTAGCAGATGATGCAAAGGCTCTATGCTGTTTAGCACCAGTTTCATTTGTAACAATCCAGCATTGTCCCCTCTGCGTAGGCTCAGATAGCAGCCAGCATCACTGTCCCAGCACAGCCGAACTGGAAACTCCAGAGGAGCACATGCAGTCCCTAAAAAACATCCACAGGGTTAAAAAACAAACCCTGGGAAACAGGCCCCTGACCCACAGCCTTTCTCACTAGGACTGAAGCATTTTTAAATACAACTGCCTTTCCCAAAACTGAAGGGACTGTTGCTGGTGTTTACTCTGGAAGTGCCTTAAGCACCAGCCACGTTTTTCACTTCTGACAAGCAAAGCCCATGTGGCAGAGCTTTGGCAGCCACATCAACCAGCCACACTTTCTAGGGCTCGCCTCTGAAAAAAATCGCATCAGTATCCCTGTGTGGAACACACAGAAATCATGTGAAATGTTGGAGGCTCCTGCACACCCCAGCCCAGCAGGATATAGGTTCCAGCAGCTGAAAAGTGGTGATTCCTCGCTGCAATTCTGATTTTATACAAGTGGTTTGTGTTTAACCAGCCAAGTCCCCGACCACCCTCTGCACACCTCAGTGACTGTTCCACGTCCAACAAATCAGGGCAGATAGAGCAGAGCTGTAAATCTCCAGCTGCCTGGCCTTGAGTTCCAGCCAGAAATCCTTCTTTTCCCCTCCATGGCTCACTCAACCCCTCGTAAGCCCTGAGCTTTCCCGAGATCAGCTGCACCTGACGCCTTCGGTCCAGGGCTGCATTCCTCCAGGGAACTTGGAATCCCTCAAAGGGTCTGCTCCAAGCAGGGTTTTTAATTTTTCATCCCTTAGGAAACCAACAGTGCAGGATACCAGAGACTCCCTTCAGGGGATATACGTGCAGATAAAGCTTTAAAACTCTTGGTTGTGTGGAAAAAGTTGGATGGCAGACAGAGGCATTTTGCTTTTGGTGGCAGCATCCTCCAGAGACAGCCTTCCCCATCAACACACAGCAACCCACACAGCTCTGGGAAAGCTCCACACTCCCATGGGTGCAAACCAGAGCTGTGCACAGCACCTGTGGGAGCATGGGGAAGGACACTGCAGGGTTAAAAACACATGCTATCAGGTCCATGTAAACATGTCCTGTAAGACCAGGTTGGGATTATTTCTGTCTATATCAAGTCTGTCTTGCCAAGAATGCTCTTGAAATGGAAAGCATCCCAAAAGGTCACAAAAATAATAAGAGGTTTCAAAAATAAGGTGTGTAAAGGAAAAAAAAATTCCAGCGTTGCAGACATCAAAGCCAGGGACTGCGTGGAAAAACAATACAGAGCAGCAAGGTAAAATTCCAGAGGAAGCAGGGAGGAAGAGAGAATAGGAAGCTCAGGGCAGAAGGATCCTCTTCTTTTAATGGAGTTCATACCTACAGAACAGCCTAAATGACCTTCAACTGCCCAAAATTTATAATAGAAGTTTTCCACTAAAATTCAACTGCCCAGTGAAATTCCTGTGGCAGAGTCAATGCAGATACACAGTTCAGAGAAAGAGTGGGCAGGGAGTGGACGCTCATTCACGTGGCCCAACATCACATCTTCACCTTCAACACTGTCTGTTCTTGTCCTGCTTATCTGGTCAAATAAGAATCTGCGGTAATATCCAAAAAAAGCCATTGTACCGTCAACATACTGTGATGGTCGAAGAGTGCACAGGCAAAGTAAAACACCCTTCACAGCATCCCTCCATCCTGAATCCAGTGGAAGTCCCAAGGAGAAGGGCATGTCTGTGGTGTCCCATTTACTGTTGATATAGCCTCTGGTTTAAAGTTTTAAACCTTCTGTGTAATAATGAGATTTCCATTTCTTTTCTGATGTGCTTGGGGCCTGCAGGTTATTGAGTTTAAAAGCCAAAACACACAGACATAGAATTTTGCTTCAGGGTTGAAAAAACATCTAACCTATTGGAAGGGTGGGATCAAGTTAGCCTTTGTTCTCCCAAATTTCACATAAACAAGCATGCTCATGTATCATGTACAAGGCAAGCAAAACCAAGAGTGCCTTTTTGAACTGGAATATTACTAGCCCATGGTGCGTGGCAGGAACATATGTGCAAGTTATAAGGCTTGAAATTTAGGACTTTGCTCCATAAAATGCCCTCATGGATTAGATGAGAGATTGCCACTCTTTGAATGAAATGCTGTGGACTGGGTCAGGTCCTGACAGCCTGAGCCACCTGGGACAGCATTTGCAGGCAGTTATGTGCATCAGAATTTGGTCAGACATATTTTGTTCCTCGGCAGTATTATTTGCCAGTGAATTGTTCTTGAGAAATATGGATTGACAACATGTAGAGATTGATGCAAAATAAAACCATAACAATATAAAACAGATAATTTCCAAATCCTGCAGTGGATAATACTTTATGATGCATGAAATAGCTGTAATGCAGAAATAAAACAGAACAGACAGAGTGCAGATTTGTGATTCGGGGTTTTTTTAAATCGTGATAACTATCCTTATGACTACAATATAACCATATAATTATACATTGAAACATATATTCTGCCTTTGTAAGACTTCTGGTGTAATTTCTCAGCCATTCAAAGCAGTCATTAAATGATGCTGGGAAACAGTCCACATTGTCTGATGTACTGCCTGCCTCCTCCCCCTCTGCTTTTGTGTGTTCTTCCTCTCTCCTCCTCCTCCTCCCAATCAATTTCAGAGCTACAAAATATCAGTGCCTGCCTCAAACTGTGGAAACCAGGAGCAATTCCACCAAAGGCAAACCTGGGGGAGGTGGATCTCTTCAAACAGTGAGGCAGCCTCCTCTTCAGAGAAGGGGTTGAAGCCAGCTCACGGCAAGCGATGTCAAGAGTGCTTTAAATCTGCAAAGTCCATCTGAAATTCCTTCTAAATGTAAATATGAGTGCCTGTGTGTGTGTGTAAACATGTGCCTACAAAACCCCCTTAATGTTAGAATACCAATCACTGGTGTGAACAAGTCCCCTAAGGACATTAACTGAGTACAAGGATAACCAGGTCCATAGCAGAGCCTATGGCAGATTCTCTTTTGCCATGTTTAGCATATCTTCATGAGATGTTGTATATTTGTGAAATATTAGACACTGAATCACCTGTCAGCACCTCTGGGAGATATCTGCCATCTGCTATTTTCCTAGTATCTGCCATTTCCTATTTCCATTTCCTATCTTTGGACTGGCAGGTAAATATGCAGTCAGGAGGTTTCCTGTGACCCTATTTCTACCCTATCCCTTCTCATGGACATGCCTGTAGTATCTTCAAGCCTGACATAATTGTCTTTGGAGGGCTGTGTTGCGTGAGCTGAGAGCTTTTTGTTAAAAGTTACTCATCAAAGAAACAAGAACAAAAAGCAATAATAAAATCTAAAGAGACAGAGGAGAGAGAGAGAGGAGGAGGACAGGAAAACTACGGCAACTTTCACCCCTTTATGTAAAATTATGTGCAAACATTCTCTGGTGTAAAAAACAATTTATATTTAAATATATATAGCCAGATGGGTATGGTAACTCAGTACTGCGTGAGTGACAGGATCGTTGGAAAGAGAATTATTACAAAGCAGACCCTTTCCCAAGCTATGCAAGGACTGGTTTCTGATTTTGGTAGTCATTTTAAATTATGTTATGTTTTGCTCAGTAATAAAGAATCAAAAGCACTGCTTAGTTTCCAGATCAGTTCTGACTTCTTAGCCAAAATAATGGAAAATTTTCAAAAAACGTCAGGAGAGGATAGAAGAGCTCATCACAATGCTTTTGCTGTCATTGCTCTGTTTTCCCAGGGACAGCTGATGGAGGGCTGTTCCACTGGAGGTGGAATTTCAATTAAGGACTTAACATTTTAGTAAGTAGAGACTGTAAGAACAAACTTGTGGAAGAAGAACAGCCATAATAACCATATTTATGGATTTGCATTCAGGCTGTTCCTGGAAAGGACAATGCAGGCTCTTTCATTTCCTATGGAAAGCTGGGTACAACAGAGCCATTCTCCTGAGTATGCTGCATATAGTGGAGGCACTGCCTGGCTTTCATGTTGTGCAGAGTTCAGCCTCACTAATCTCAGCAGATGGAGTCCCCATTGTGTTCCAGATGCAGCACACACACATCTGGGTACAGCAAATGTTCTAGAGTTGCCTCGCTTCTGACGTGAAGATGAATCATCAGTTTCTGCAGAACTTAGTGCTTCTGAAAGCTCCTTCCTGAAGTGTTTTGTTCTTCCTTTCTCCTACTTTCTTAGTCCAAATATGTATATATATGTGAGCAACATCTCTTGTGCCTGGGCTGAAGGCAGGAGGGTATCCCAGCCAACAGGCTCAGCTGCAATCATCTTTATTCATCATTATGTGCAGCCTGTGAGCTTGCCTTCAGAGCAAAGACAAGTTCTCCTGGGTGATCTGAGAGTCCAAAGCAGTGCCCTAGACTTCAGCTGTCATTTGGTGTTGGATCACACCAGCCATCTACTTCTTGACAGCTGATTTCCACACAGTCACAGGAGGGGCATCATATCAGGTGTGAAGCTCCTGTGATTTATTTATGGGACAGAACTCCAAATGACCATTTTCTTCTGGTTTGGCTGGTCTTGAACACCAGCTTAAATCATCAGACATGGCTCATAATCCTTTTTTTTTTTTTCATATTCAAAGTGACAGCTCTTAAACCTTCTGTGCCAACAATCATTACTGTCCTAAAGAAGGATCTCTAAGACCAGAGCATAACAGAGGACAGAGGGGTGGACACAGGTATCCACTTTGCACAGTGATTTCACTTTTAAGGGTGACAGTTAACTTTCATTCCTAGGCTATTATTACTGTTCTAGTTGCATATGTTGTGAATTACAGTCAGTGTCAAGGTCAGATTAGGAAGAGGGTATTAAAAGCCAGTTCAGCCTTCAATACTATCAACACAATTTTTCCATTGATTCACTGGGATTCTACCCAAGAGAGACACCAGAAATGCTGAAACACCAAAGAACAGAAAACATAACCAATGTGATAGGCTGGGGGCTCTGGGCATCTACACAAAAGTCCCTGCAGCAGCAAAAGAGCAGGCTGAAGAACACCAAGTTTGGTAGCACGGTCAGTGGAGTTTCTCTATGTTTTTAAGCTTACACAGCAATAGAAAAAAAAAAGACAACTCACTCAGCCTCTGAGTGTGCTTGCCAGATTGTCCCACTATTTGCTGTCATGTAGGCTTTTCAAGTCTCATGGTGAGACATGACCTTGGGAAGCCTGGAAGGGAAGAGAGCTTTTAGGAACAGACGTCTCTTGAGCATGCAGTTCCTACGCGTTCTCCAGACAAATTTGAGACTGTGTCACTGACAGACAAACAAACAGCTGCCTTGGCAGGACAAACTTCTGGGGCAGCTTCTAGCAGCAGAAAAACAGAAGTGGTGTGGTCTCACTTAAAATTCACTGTCACAAAACTTACGGGAGCTCTGTTCCCTCAGTTCCCATTTCTGCCACAAAAAAAACTTGACTGCGCACAGAAAATCTAGGTCCTGATATCTGAAACTAAGTGTTCAACTATGACCTTAATGTCTGCTGGTTTGTCATCAAAAAGATTCAAGTAAAAAAAATCAAGGTTCACTTAAAATGTAATTTTGTTTTTAAACAATTTAATGATTTCTCATACTCTGGAAATCACTGCGTAATCCAACATGCCCATGCAAACCTCATGGATCTCTGTGTGCTTCCATGCAAGGCTAATCTAATCCTTTACCTAACTGGTGTCTAATTGGTAGAAGATGAGGGTTTTGCATGAGTAATTGAGGGCAAAATTCAGGCCCTCATGGCTGGTAACAAGGTAGGACTTGTCAGGATAGAAAAATGTAAATGTTTGGATGAGGAAAAAGGAAAATTAGAAAGATTTAGACAATTTCTTAAATAATAAAGCAACTTTCAAGTTTCAAAAGAGCCTGTACTTCATTTTTGATACACAGTTCCCAGTAAGAATTGCTGGCTTTGTGCTCTTCTGTCATTCACCTACCTCTCAGAACTCCTGGCTGAAACCCTGTCCAGCAAGAAGCTCGAGGCAAATAGCTGGCTTAAAAATATGTGTCTTCTCCCAGCAAGCAGAGGGGGTCTGCAGGAACACATGCATCAGCCCACACATACCCAACCACAAGATCATGGCCAAAGTGTTTATCAGTGGAACCTCACCAGAAATTTTTTTTAGATGTTTGCATAAATGTCAACATTGGCTTCTAAGCTTTTCCTCGATTTGACACAGCAAGTGACATTCAAAGGGACAAAAGATCTTTTCACACAGAGAGCAACAGAGGCTGTCACGCAACTGTAAAGTCTGTAGCATAACCATGCAAGTCCAGAGACACAAGCACCATATCCACTCAGATGAATGCTATCATCTCATCAGTCTTCTGCAAGGAAAGCACGTGCCTGTCAGATGCATTTCCCTGTCTTTTAACTCTGCTGTCAGCACAACTGTCACTTGTTTGCAAGTCCACACGTGAAGTAGCCTTCCTAAGGACAGTCTTAACGTTTACACGCACAGAAGCATTTTGACAGGGAGGGGAATGTGGGCAGCACTCACAACCTGTGATACAGGAGGAGGAAAAAGTCATACATTTTCCATCCAGGTCCAAAAGGTTTTCTTCCTTCCTTCTGAGGTGTGGATAGAAGATATCAGAGAACAGTGGAATGGTTTGGGTGGAAAGGAATCTTTAAGATCATCTTGTTCCAACCTCCTTGCCCCTGGCAGTGACACCTTCCTCTAGATCAGGTTTCCTAGAGCCCACTCCAGCCTGGCCTTGAACACTTCCAGGGATGAGGCATCCATATCTTCTCTGAGCTATATTGCACCAGCCACAATTCTCAACAGAACTGATTAAAACCAGGCTTCCTTTTCTCCCTCCTGTAATTTCATTCAATTCAATTCAATATTTTTCAAAGAAACACCTACAGCTCCCACTTAATCTGTCTTTAGAGAAAAGTAATCAGCTTCACCTTTCATATATAACATTTCCCTTTATAGACTTTCATTGAAAAGGAAATTTCTTAGGAAATGGCCATTCTTTTAAGTGAACATATTATGAAAAGCCAGCACAAGACACAGGGAAATATTCTTCTTAGGCATTCATTGCTGAGTTAGTTTTGATGCTCTGGGCACCTTGTGGGTCCAGGGGGATGACCTCTAAGGTCCTTTCAACCCAAATCATTTTATGATTCCATGATTCCATGATTCTGTGACTTGGGAAGATAAATTGTTTGAGGTGGACCCCATTAGAGCAAGCCCTAAGCGCATAAAGCACCTCCCTGGCTGCCTCTCTGTGTCGTACACAGCGCAGCCGAGGGAGCCCTGCTGTTGCTCAGAGCACTTCAGCCATGAGCTGCAGCAACAAACAGCAACTCTGACTCATTGTTGATGTACCTCCAGTGCCGAGTGTGTCTGATTTCTACTGAGTGCGTCTAATGAGTTGATATTTTATGGGTATTTCCTAAGCACTGTAATATGAGTCCTACAGATCCCCGTGCTGGAAGTTAGCCTGCTGTTCCCTGAGCACAAGTCTTGGTGCTGCAAACCAGCAGTGGTTGTAAAAGTCCTGGTTTCTATGGGGTGAGCGCGGCCCTCTCTGCAGAGAGGGCAGAGCTTCACTCCGTATTGGTGTGAGTGGGGAGGATGCAATGCTCCGTGTCAGGGTGCAGAGGGAGGATGCACTGCGTTAGCAGAGCCCATCCCTTTTTCCATCTGCTCGCTCTGGTCCAGCTGCCAGACTGACTCAGAGGCAGGAAGTCTCTCCCTCAGCCGGGAAGGCTGCAGGACAGAGCAGCGTGAACCACCAGAGCAAGATTAACACACCAGTGATGACCTGGCGGGGAAAGGAGAAAATGAGACGCCAGCATTTGAGAGGAACATCCTCAGAAGGGATTTATCTGGCCTCTCCTGGCAATGTATTGAACTGTGAATAAACCCAGTGGAAATGTGTCCCACTCCTCCTCTGTACCCACATGGTAAGATCAGTCTTTTTGAGCAAGGACCCCAGAGCAGTGGTGGGATCAGCCTCTTTGCCTGGCTGAGAGTAAGATGATCTTCAAGCAATGCAGCAAAATTCCAGGAAGAAAAAAATGCCACTGGCTCAGGGAAACAATTGGCCTCTGGCCCTGGGCTGCCTTTGCACAGACACATCGTGGCTCCTCTCTGTGCAGCTGCTTTGGATTCACGACAAGCACCAGCCACGGCCAGGGGCCAGCAGCAAAGTTCAAGAATTAAATGATGCTTTTGACTCTTCACTGACCTGTGGAGCTGGGTGATCTTCTAATAACGAGATTAGAGGTGGCTTGCCTTTTTACATTAGTCAGGGGGAAAGGCACCAAGGTGTGAGCTTCTTAAAAAAAGAGTGTGTAAAATCAGGACCAGAATACCTAACCAGCCTGTCCAGACACACACGGGAGCAGCAGGCTCCTGCTCTCCAGGCAGAATTGCTGCATAAATCTTTAGGATGGCAAGGGTGTACTGACATTTCAGCATCTAGGGCAAGGTGCTGTTCCCTCCTGGTAGCACAGGCAGCACCGCCTTGCAGACATCTCCGTACATGTGGACTAGAGACACATTTCAAAACAGCCGGAAAAGACTGAAGTATGGCAAGATGAAAGGGAAATTATTCAGGAATATGCACCAAGCAGCAGTGCTTGCCATCTGAGCCTCAGCAGTGAAGCCTGCCAGCATGCATCAGACCAGACTCATCACTGACCGTGCAGTTAAATTGCCAAAAATAGTGCTGTGCACCTCAGACAGAGAGACTCCATCCATCCTGCTCCTGTGCCAAGCTTCTGCATCACATCCCTCTGTCACAGAGCTGTGGCTCCATTGAGTTTGGGTGGAGAGATTTCCACCATGGGTTCTGATTCACAGTTCTTGTGCTGGTTTTAAACTGATGGCATGTGGTGCAGTTACACCAACAGGCAGGGAGAAATCCTGCAGTAAGAGAAGGCTGCAGTTGTGCCTCTGCTCCTGCTTTTCTATCCTCCTCCAAATCCTGGCTCTGATTTACAAAAGATCCCTAATCCTTACATGTTTCAACAGTCACTAAATCAACTACTTTACATGGCTACCACTATCTCCAATCTAAATTGTCTCCAGGGATGAAACAAAACAAGCCAGGAAGTCACTCCCAACTTTCTGTCTCCAAATGGTCGCTCTCCAAGAAGACCAGGAAGCCTTTCAATGTTGCTCTATTTATATCCCCTGAAAGAGCTGCCCATTTCCTCTAGCATCTCTCTAAGAACCATAGAAAACTGAAATGGTGGTCAGGCAAGTGGAACAGGTTGCCCAGGAAAGTGGTGGAATCACCATCCCTAGAAGTGTTCGAAAGACACATGGATGTGGCACTTGAGGACATTGCGTGCACCCCAAATGGCAGAGATGGATTTAATGTCTGGGCTTGACGATCTTATGTTCCAACCCTAATTAATCTGTGATTCTATGAAATACAGCCCTGTCAATCTAGTATGGAAGTATGTGTGTTAAACCAGAGAAAGCCCTCCATGAATATTTTCAGTCTTATTTAATAATGCAGGTAGAGCCCACAGATATTGCAGCTTAGTTTTTAGCTGTACTGCTAAATGCTTAGAAAATAAACAAAAAAGTGTCTGTTTGGCAGAGGAGAAAGAGAGGAACAGCAAGTCCACTCTGTGTGGTAGGAAGGGGCAGTGATTGCAGTGTGTCTGTTTGCAGCACAGGTTTGCTGCATGCAGCAGATCAAACTGTTAGAAAGGGGAGCTCTGAGCATGAGGAAGGGGGAAGAAAAAAGAGCTGAAACCACAGTTGTTCAGACAAATGGGCTAATCACAGCCTGGGTTACACGCACACGTGCAGGTGCAGACTGATCCCTGCCAGCATCTGTGGGAAGTGTCACTTGGCAGAGGGGCACATCTCACACAGCAAATGCTGTGTGCACACACAGAGCCCACTGCTGGGAAAGGGTCCTCTGGGGTCTCCATGGCATCATGGCCTCCCAGAGGGGCATGTAAAATGCCCGTGTTCCGTCAGGGCTGGGTCAGTTCAGCTGCAGCAGAGCTGTTTCCCTGACCTGCAGACGGGCCCTGGCTGGTGGGGAGCTCTGGTGGGGAGCTGCCACGAGAGCTGCAGAGGGGCAGCAGTGCAGGGAGTGAGGGGGCTGCGAGGCTGAGACTGGACTAAACACCACCCCAAGCAGAATTTTTCTCACCCTCTTGCTCCCAGTTCCACGTGGTTGAGATTGCACTGTCGTTCCCTTGCCTCTGCTCCCCATGTGGTTGTGTAACATCTACAGCCAACACTTTTATACACAGATTTTTGTCCTGTTTCTTCTTTGATGTAAGAGCCCTGCAATCAGAGAAAAAGACAAATGGATAAAGTACACTAGGTGAAAGCAACTGAGTTCATTCTGCTTCCTGCATTTCACTTATGCCCTGCCTCCCTGTGAGAAATGTTGGGTGGAACAAGAACAGAAAAACACAAGCAGAAGGAAAATAGAAATGATGTTTTTCTCGGAGCACTAGAAATACCAGAAATTTAAACAAAATTTATTCTTTTTGTTGTACTTTAGCTGTGCCTTCAGGCTTTTGGACACAGCTCTGTGGTCCACGCTTGCTTCGTCTTCCCTTCCACTTTGTTTGGCCCCAAGCTGTGTCTGAGCACCCAATGTGGTCACTGACTGCAGAGCAGAGTTCCCAGTGCATCAGAGCATTAGCTGGCAGCTGGACAGACAGATTTACACATCCCAGATGTCCAGGGTGCTGCCTCCAACTCATGCAGGCAGCGTCACAGAGGGTTTAAAACCAGCAGCATCCCCCCTCTTGAATTTCTCTCCCAATGCAGCTCGGTGGCAGCTCTCCTTATATGGATGGGTTAGAAAGCAGTCAAAAGGATATCCTTAATAATTCCAGTCTGTGGCAGCAAAAAAGACCTCCAAAATGCAACCTGGGCTTGCTACATGAAAGCCCTGGCCCCACTATAACCCGTGCAATTCCGAGTTTCCACCCCTGCAGCCTTTCTAAATCAGTTCTCCACAGAAGAGCCAGCTCACACCACTGGCATGAGTGAGAGTGTGGCACAAAATGGCTAAACCCATCCAAGAATCCTGAATGATTTGGGTTGGAACTTATCCTAAAGATCATCTAGTTCTAACCCCCCTGCCCCAGGCAGAGACAATTTGCAGAAGACTAAGTTGCTCAAAGCCCTGTCTAGCCTGACCTTGAACACTTCCAGCAATGGGCCATCTGAAACTCCTCTGGGCTTGGTTTAAAATGCTTCAGACTGTTTTGTTCACTCCAATTTTGTGACATCAAAGCAGAGAATTGAGAGTTTCTCTGTCTTTTCTAGAGCTGTTGCTATGAGAATGCACCAAAATGCTCAAAACCCTTTTAAACAAGGAAAAAAACCAAACAATATGGCTTTTCTCTGTACAGAGAAGTATGCTTCAGCTGAGCTCAGAGATGTCTGAGTTAATATCTCTTTTACTTAATCTGGCAGCTTGATTTCTTTGAGGATGTACTTTCCGAATTGATTTCTGTGCACCTGTCAGACACATTGCTCTGACAAGCCAGGAACTGGGAAAAAAATGTTATCTGATGAGTTCAGCTCTGGACAAAATCAGCACGAGACCCTGGGGTGAATTTTTATACAAGCATCAGCACTGTTTCATTAAAAATCAATAGAAAATTGCATAATGCCTAAAAATTCAGCAATATCCCAGTGACTACAGAGAAACAAGCCCTGCCAGGCGGCTGTGGCTGAGAGGAACGCGTGCCTTGCTGATGCTCAACATCAATTTCCAGCAGCAGTGATGCTTCACCACTCTAATCATGTTGTCAGTGAAATCAACTCAAATAAAATATTTCTGGGACTTCAACTTTCCAAAAGCACACGTGGACAATGCACTCTGTTCTCTGCTGCTCCATGAAGCTGCCAGAGCAAAGGGTTCAAGAAGCAGAAAGCAGACATGGATCCTGACATACAGTTTAGCGTGTGGTGGCATGGGTACAAGGGTGGACTGGATGATCTTGGAGAGCTTTTCCAACCCTAATGATTCTGTCATTCTGTCATTCTGTGACCTGGGAGCATCCTGCAGGGATGAGCAGGACACAACAGCCAGGCTCTGAGGCCACATCTCCAGTCCTGTGTCCAGTTCTGAGCCCCTCAGTTCAGGAAGGACGTGAGGTGCTGGAGCAGGTTCAAAGCAGGGCAGTGAAGGTGGTGAAGGATCTGCAGCATGAATTCTATGCGAAGCAGCTGAGGGATCTGGAGGTGTTTAGCCAGGAGAAGAGGAGGCTCAGGGGGGACTTTATGGCTTTGCAACTCCCTGACAGGAGGTTGTAGCCAAATGAGGGTTGGGTTCTTCTCCCAAGCAGCCGGTGACAGGACAAGAGGACAAGGCCACAAACTGCACTGGGGGAGGTTTAGCTTGGACATCAGGAGGAATTTCTTCACAGAAAGGGTGATCAGACCCTGGAATGGGCTGTGCAGGGAGGAGCTGGAATCACTGTCCCTGGAGGTGTTTAAGGATAGGCTGGATGGGGCACTCAGTGCCGTGGTCTGGTTAACACCGTGGTGTGTGGTCATTGGTTGGACTCACTGATGCCAGAGGTTTTTTCCGACCCCGTTGGTTCTGTGGTTCTGTGATCACTCAGCAGGATGTGCTGTGTTTAAGGACGGCCAAAACCGACCTCTGTGCTGAGGTGAAGCCATGGACTGAGGCTCAGGGTTTTGTTCCCCAACTGCCCAGCGCAGCCCTGAAGAGCCCCATCCCCTCTGCACCCTTTGTTCCCCTCTCTGTGAGACAGGAAATTTCCTTTCTCCACCTTCATTGTTGGTGTGTTTGCTCTGCAGGGCCTCTCTTGGCCTCTTTGCACCGGCCTATTACAATGGAGTCACAATCCAAGGTGTTGCCATTGCAAAAATAGAAACGGAGAACAATGTCGCTCTTCAAAACAAGACTTTTCATGTATCTCGTTGTGTAAAATACACTGCTTAAAATCCATTCACTGTGCTAAGCAGCAACTCAAATCAAAGGCAGAATTCACATCATACTTGGTAATCAATTGCATGAGGGAGCGGTGGATTTTCTACCTTGATTCATTTCTCCTTTATTTGCAATTTTCTGTGATTTTTCTTCAAAGTCCCTTTCCTCTGAAGTCAGATGGGATCCCCATTAGTGGCACTTTCATGTAGCTGAAGAAGTGTGTCAACATTTTTTAATATAGATTAAAGCTCCAGAAAGCAAGAGGGAATGAACTGTTGGGCTCTCAGGAGAGCAGTGGGAAACATAAAAATTACCAGGCATGGTGTTTAAGACTCTCTCAGAATGCTTAAGAGCTGTGTATTCCAGTTAATCGTTAAGCAAATACAGCTCTAAATAAAGCTAGGTATAAAATAAATAATATTTATACCAGGTAAAAGAATAATTTGGAGACATGCCCAATTTCTTATAAGCTAATATTTTGATTTTTAATTGAGCTATTTGCTGCTATCTTACATTTTTTGGTGTTCCTTTCTCACCTAAGGCAAAAAATTAAATGTTATAAAAACAATAATTTCCTCATAAATTTCTACTCTCTGAACCTAGTGACCATTGCATGCATAACATTTTAACAGGAATTTACATTAAAATATACACTGCTTGTTTCAAAATTAGTTCACTTGTTTTTCAGCTACATGATGGATGTTTCTTCCAACCAAAAGTAACTCCTCTGAGCTCAGCAGAGCTGTCTCTGATGTTCACAAGGCAGCAGAGAAGGTGAATTAAACCTAATAAATCTTTTCAAGAGTAAATACACTCTAAATTGAGTTATAGCTAATAGACAGTACAAGAAATTCGTGGAAATACCACTGAATTAGAACATTTGATTCATAAATTGTATTCAAGCATGGAATGATTAACAGAACAGTTAAATTATTTAATCCTAACATGAGAGTTAGAAGCATAAAGAGCTTTGGTTAGGGCACAAACCCATCACTAATTCCTGTCACTTGGAAAAGCTACACACTTCGGAACTCATTTTCATTGCACATGTGGATGAAAGGTTTAAAATTATAACATTTTCATAAGAACAAACTTCCTGCAAATAAAAAAAAAAAAAAAGAAAGTAAATAAATGGATCTGCTGGAAAATACTCAAACCATTTCACTTCAAAACTTTTAAGTCAAGGTGTGGGTCTGCTTATCCATGCCAGCAGTTTAATGCATTTCCAACAGCCAGAAAAATCTGGACTCTGTGCTAAACCTCGTTTTCGCCTTTGTGTAGAACACTCCACGGCAGCTGGAGGACCAGATCTGGTTATTTGTGTTTGCTCTTAGTCCAGGCTGCAGTTCTGGTCTCCCAGAAATCCACCAGTTGTCCCAGTGCCCGTGGTGCCTCCCTGGCACCCCAGGGTTGTATTCCCATCGAGGGTCACTGCCTCAGGTGCAGGAGTCACTGTCACTTGTCAGGGAAACAGCTTTGCTTAAACTGGCTCAGGTCTTCCTAACAGAGGCAACAGTTCACATCAGGGTCAGTTAGTTCACACCATTTCACCTCATTTCTCCCAGTGGAAACATCTGAACTCCTCTGTTGAAAGTGATAGCTTCCCATGGAAACTTCGGATTCTGTAGAAATCACATTTTATAGATGAAAATTCCTCTCCAGCTCTACAGAGGAATTTGGATTTATTTTTTCTGTTCAGATGAAAAATCCTCTGGCCTCAGGTCAACCAGGCACTTCAGCACCTCCTCTGTACGCCCTGGGCTGCAGCCAAACTACAGCCTCTCACTCTCCTCAGAGGAGCCTGCAAGGCCCAGTTCTGCGCTGAAAGGGCCACCAAATCATCCCTGGAAATTACCCTCCTGAGATCATGGGATATCATACTCTGCTTCATGTGAGTGCAACCATGCTGAAATAAAGGATGAGGGTATCCAGAGCTGAGGTTTGCTCTCACCTCTCCCTTTCCCAGGCACACAAAAACACCCTGAGGGTTAAGACCATTTCATCCATCTCCATCTGTTGCTTTTCCAACATTACAATCCCTTCATTGTCTGCAGTGGCTGCCGCACTGGACAGGAAAGTGGAAAGATCCTCAGCAGGGCGTAGAGAAAGCATTAGCAGCATTTAAAACCTTTGTGGTAGCCAAGAGAAAAATAATAATTCCTAACTTCAGATTTTCTTATCCGAAAGTTTAAATATGTCCAAGACTTTTGTTTGCAGTGTTTAACATTTCTGCTTCTCAAGTCGTACAGGCTTAGAGCTGCTGCCCAAATGTTTGGCTAATCTCTGCAAGCTGCAGGGCAAATAGCAACTGCGGATTGGTCCTGGTGCAAAGGACAACGGGCCTGATTCTTTTTTGGGAAATGCAAAGCAGAGTTTCTGTCCTGGTCCTCCTTAGGTTCAGGAACAGGTATTTGGTTTTCAAGCCTCTCAAGCAACACCTCATAGGGAAAAGTGCATGGGAAAAAACAGCATTAAGGTCAGACTTAAACAAGATGCAGACAAAGTGTCAGAGAAGCTGGTGGTGGGAACGGGTTGCAAAATACCATTTAATCTTCCCCCTGCCCAAAACAGGATTGATGGCATGTAAAATGTCAGCTACAGAAGCAGTGGAGTTTGGGCAAATCTGATGCTCCTGAGCTCTCACACTGACCTCAGCATTCATTACACTGGAGCCTGCTGGATTCAGTTCAGTGTGCCAAACGTGCCCCTGCCCCATCAGTTCACAGCTCAGAGGACCAGATGCTATTTTAAGTCACACTACCCAGAGTCATCAGATGCTATTTTAAGTTATGCTGCCCGAACTGTGGTATGATGCCCGAGGCATCGCTGTGGTCGCTGAGGCAGGGAGTGGCTCTGACTGCAGAGGTCTCACTGAAATGTCCATGGCAATGCCTGGGACACACACACGCACACACGTGTCCTGCAGGTCTGTGCCCAAATGCAGCACCCAAAACACCTCAGCCTGGCACTAGACACATCTTGGCTTTAGGTACCACAGCCAGCTCAGGACAGGCCTGCCCAGCTTACCTGGCACTGAGGGTGAGGAAGAGGAGTCCCAGGGTCTTTGCACAGACAGCAGCCAAGCTGTGGCTGCTTCCTGGTTTATATTCCTGAATTATATTATAAACCATATTTCCCCTCGTATCAGGTTCTTGAAGAAAACACGCTCTTGTCCCCATCTTCTATATCAAAATTTTCTTTCCTTGCTAGCTTTGATATCTGTACTTTTTGCTGAAGATGCTGGTAAGCAGAAAAGCCATTTTTACTCCCTGAATCACACCTGGTGCCACAGTGCTCTGCCAGTAGTGATGGGGCCTTCTGCCAGTGTAAGTCACTGGGACAGAGTCGCTCCATCACTGGAAGGTCCAGCCCACAGTGGGGACAGCCCACCCACTGCAGAGCTGAGTTTCTGTGCCCTTCCATCAGCATTTTCTGCTCCTACTGTCATCTAACCCAGACCAAAGGACACCTAGAGCAAAGAGTCAGCTCTGTTAGGCAGCACTGCCTCTCCAGGCTGCATTCCTCTCCTCTCCAGGGAAAAATATCCCCAACTCTGAGCTTTGAACAGTGCAAGAAGTGCAGAGATGAGCTGCCTTGATTCCCCCCCAGCCACACAAGAAGACTTGTCCTCCCATGCTCTGGGAAACACCCTATGTATTGATGCAGGGAACACCCGGGATACATTTCAGTGTAATTTGTTTTGTTTTGCCACTAATCTCCCATTTATTCTGATGCTATTTACCAAGTCTCATGTTCCCGTGATGACCAAATGCCTGACATAACTTTGGGGATATTCTTTTCCCCAGCACTCAGCTCAGTTAGAGGAATGACTTTTGCCTCACATGAACAGTAGAAAGGAGACAGGGAAATGGTCAAAAACTCTCTTTATTTCTATATTTTTCTCCCATTATTCCCACTTTTTTTGCCTTTGGTGGAAAATTCCCACTCCTTTCTCTGCTTACCATGATCTCAGCATCACTGGTAGGAGCTCCAAATACAGTCACTCTAGGACAATCCTTTACTGTTAGGTTTCAAGGTTTTATTAAAGAATCCTGACTGACTTTGTCTGTATTAAAAGAAATTGAAAATGCTGTCATATCTGATCTTTTACAGGTCAAGTCAGCATAACTAGTTAAATTACTAATAAAGACACTCCAACTATCAGTTACACTTTAATAATCTCAGAGCTTTACTGTGTTTGCTATTGATTTGAGTTATAAACCCAGCTCTGAAAAATGGATTTTCCTAGATACTGTGCTAGTGATGGAAACTTCAAAAATATTTAGTAGAGCTAAAAATGTAAAAAAAAAAATCTGTGCGTTGCCTTTTTTTTTTCTTTTGTAATAGGTTTACACTACAGTTGTAGCCAAAATTTTGTTCTTTCATTCATTTCAATGTCACAGACAATTGCATGATCTCAGAAAAGGCATTTCCCCCTCCATAAGGAGTAAGACATTATCTAGTATTCCTCATTGGTTAGGAACAATCACATTTTTTTAAGAACATGATCAAGTTTTATCTAGTTATATTGCTCAATGCTGTAGTTGTTACTCTGTCTTGCATTTGGTGGATTTAGTTATGTAACTTCCAGTAGAGAGTAAAAATACCTTCAGTTAGATTACCATTGAAATTCGCACATCAGAGCCTATTTGCCTGCAGATTTACTACATTTATCTGGGCAGTTATTATTAGTTTCTAACTCGGGAGCAGAACTGCCCTCCATGAGGACAGCTGATGGTGCACAGGGAGCTGAAACACTCAGGAAGCACCTCCCAGCCTGTGGTAGCACTCAGCCCTCCATTTAAGACAGAACAGAATCTAACAAAACACTCTCTTGGACACAATGTCAATTCCCCAAGCACTGTAATCATGTTTGCTTTCTCTATCCAGCATGGCTTTGCACAACCTTGAGGTCCCATGAGCTCCCTTCACACTGTGTTACTAGAGAAACTGGGCACAGCTTTCTTGCAGAGACCCCAAGGTTCCTTAGACTCTGCTATCAGTGGAGCTGAATTTGCTCAAGGATTGATTAGCACAGCAATAATTCATGGGGATACAGGGGAAATACTCCAGCGGTGATTTTACAAACAATGAGGTTGATGATTCCAATAAATCAGCTTCATTCATGCTGTCTATAAATAAGTAATGTCCCAAACTGGGAAGAAACTGGCTCATGATGTAGTGTTGTGCTTGTTCTGAAAGCTTTGGGAATTTCCATTCTCTTTCATCCATTTCTGGACCAAATTCATTCTGTTTCATTTTCCAAATCAACCTTCACTGCTTTTGTGTTCCATGTCATGTATGCTGGCCAGTACTGAAGTCTGACTTCTCAATGCATTTTGAAAGATTTAGAACATCTCACTTGAGCTGCTTGATTAAAAATGATTGGTGGATTGGTGCGTCTCCTCTGTTTGCTGTCTCTGAGTGGCAAATATCCAGCTGTGATGAGCTGCCTCATTTTTTCCCTCAGGTTCCAAAAAAACCACACACAGCACAAGTAGTGAATCCTCCTCTAGGGTGGCACCATCTACATGAATCTGTTGCTGTTGCAGAATGGGACAATAGAAATGTCATTTGGTGCCAGCCTCCTTCCCCAGTGAGGCTGCAGCACTAGTCACGATTGGGCATTTTCCCACTAATTCCACTGGAATCTTCAAACCTCTAATGTCAAGGAAGAGGGGAGGTGGTGCCCCTTGCTATGTGGCACAGGAAAGAGCCTCTCTGGAAAGAGAATGTTGAGAAGTGGAAAGAGAACATTGAGAAGCGTTTAGATATCGTTTCTCTGACCTGAAGTGTTCTGTGGAAAAAGTTTCTCAATGCATAGTCAAGCCCAGACTTTCCAAAGCCTTTAATGTTGACTTCCAAAAAACCTTTAATGCTGACTTCCATGCTCTGGGAGCATTGCAGGAGCGTGGCTGTTCC